>VZRJ01003514.1:162436-321119 GCA_013397565.1 Ptilonorhynchus violaceus | reverse complement strand
TCCCGACCGCCGAGCCAAGAGTCTCCAGCCAGTCCCACCCACCTCTCGCCCAAGTCTCGGGCAGTTTTCCTCGCGATGCTCCAGCCTCTTTGTTTTCCTTTAATTGGGGGAATTGTCCTGGCTTCTGGGCTGGGCAAGTGATCCCTTTTGTCCTTAAGTATCGTCTGTTCTCTGTCGTTACCGTGGAATTCAGCTGTATAGATAACTCCCTTTTGTTCTTAAGTATCGCCCATCAATTTTTCCCGGCCAGCCCCTCCCCATCTACGAAGCCTGCCTAGTACCTGAGGGAAAGGAAACAAATTTCATTTTTTCCTAACCCATAACAACACCGTATAAACTTTTTAAAATTTAGTGGTTGGTTTTATCTTTTATATCTATGCGTGTGTATATATATATAAAGCTGATAACTAAGTACTTTCAAAGTCTGGATACTCCTTCAAAATGTGAGAAGACAATAAGGCCATCAGTAGCAGAAGAATATATTTCTTTTTATTTTGCATCTAAAGTTGATGCTTTTCAGCACATTAGTTCTCAAGACCGATCTTTTATAACCACAATAGAGTTCAGCGTGTAATGAATTTTTAGAATAAGAAATCAGCCAGTTTTATTAACCTAGTATGCCATAGCTGGATTACAAAAAGAAGAAGGAATTATGAAAGAATCTACAATATTTTAATGACTCATAAAATTGTGGTTGCAGACTGGCATATCTATAATTACAAAAACTAACTCTTCTAATTCAATGCAGACATTACAGGAGAATTCCATTAGCAACCTACAAAATAATGCAATATTTATATGCTCACACATAAAGGAAGAAAACAATTTGACAAATTGTATTTGCATTTTGGTTTGTGTTCTCTTCTCAGAATGAAATACAGGTCATAAAAAAGAATGTTGGATAGTAACACCGAATACTGTCTTGAATCACTTTCTGTTTTGTCTTGTTTGTTCCTTCTTAAGCCCCAAATGATTATTTCAAAATTTTCACTTTCCTCTGCAATGTCTAGGTCAGTACTGCTCACTTTAACTTCTGAACCTTCTTTAAATCAAGCTGAAAGCCTTGGAAAACTATTTCTCTATGAAGTCCACAGTTTCTCTCTTTCCCAAAAACTGCTCATCCTCTCTTCTGCCCCTTCTCCCTTCCATCAAGGTGAAGGAATAGGGGTGGGAAAACATTAAAGAATCAAAACCTCTTTCAGTATACAAGGCTTGTAGAATTCAATTCTCATCACCTCATTTAAATTCAATCTTGTGATTTTATTTTCCTCATATAATCAGTAGGGAGAAATAGGCACCTAAAAGGTTGATTGATGTGTCAACTGTTAAAAGCATCTCTTGTAAAGTCAGCTGAACCATATTTGGAGGATTCAGTCTTTCTACAATGACTTTAAAAGAAGTTTAAAATGTAGTAGCTTTAGATCTCTGATACAACATGTAAGATTTCCATAAGATGATTTAGAGGTCTAAAGTCACACTCTTGACTTCATCTATTGAATCAGTAGAACGCCAGAAGGATATTATTGAAATAGAGTAAGAAAGAGGCATGGGATTTAAAAGAAAAGTAATTGTGTATTGGCACATTAAAAGAATCTGTTTAGACCATGGATTCAGTTTCTATTATATTATATATTCATGAGATCATAATGCTGAAAAGTGATAAAATTATTAACCGTGGGAAATATCTGAGTCTGCATTTGTTTTGGGTTTGTGGGTCTTGGTTTTGTTGTGATGTTTTTTTGGTTTTTTTTTATAAGCAAGGATACTCAGATAATATTAATGTGTAATGAAACAAAAGAAGAATTAATGTTGAAGTGTATTTGGTTCTATAGGAAAATCAAAAAAGCCACGAGTAAAATTAATGCTTTGTTCATCCAAGAATTTTTTGTAGTAATTTATTGTTATGCTGTTTTATAGAAGAGTTCATTCAGCTTTAGGCTATTTCAGTCATTTAAAAAATCCCCAAATTTTGCCATGAGACTTGCCATGAACAAAAAGACACAGGAATAAGACAGATGCAGTGCAGGCATATTTTACCATAGCATGGTTATGGGGGTAGGATTCACCTTACTAAATGTTCATGTCTTTGTTGCAGATATCTGAAGTTATTAATCTTAGATAGATTTATAGTAAAGGGGAGAATCACTTGTCGAAACGTGAACCACTGATGCAGATGCAATCCTGAATTTGAAAAACACAGTGGAAATTAAGGCAAACTCATTTTCTATAGAGACTTTAATGACAAATGTATGTTTGATAGAATCTTCTATTCTTTGGAGGAGGGAAGCATGGAACTTCTGACAAAGTTTATATCGATTTACCTTAGAAAACCTGAATCCTTGCATCCCGTTTTTCAAAGAAACCTGAAATTCAGCTTTTTCAGATGCCAAGTCCATTAGCCCTTCAAAGAAAAACAAGTGCCAGCTATGCAAGTGTGTAGTTTGCAGAAAGAGGTAAAAATATTACAATTAAAATTTAGAGGCATGGTTTTACTTGGAAGATGTTCACAACTGAAAAGGAGAACAACTCTGAGGATCAACCACTTAATTCAATGCCAATTATTATTACCATACCTTCTGTGACATATAAATGTATTTAATTTATAATTGTTGCAGTGAACTGGGGCTCTAAATCATTGATTTTGGTTTCTATTTGAGAAGACGAGAAAGTCGTTACTATGCTGATGCCTTCCATTAGGATAATGCTACAAATATTATTTGTATTGACATTAAGCGTTTCTTGGTTTTGAAATTTTCAATTATTTGTTGTTTGAAGCTTCCTGCTATCTGTACTTTTTTTTTTGTTGGAGAATAAATGATTAATAATGTTGCAGTATGACTAAGACATATTATGGATTTCACAGATTAGGCAGAGTACAATGTAGGTGGTTATGTCTTATTTAGTGAAATAATTTTTTCTTTTGAATGATTTATTTTTAATTAAAAAAACTCCAACACCCACATGCTGTGATTCAGGCAGAATTTAGTTTTCTTATTAAAACCACTGGGAATAATCCAATCAAACCTTGCAATATTTCTCTCTTCTATTACATTGATTTAAATTTTTTCTCAAAGGCATAGGAAGATTGAAGTAAGAAGGAATGTTTTCTGAGTATGTTTGATTGTATTTTCGTTTACAACTTGCTATTGTCAAATGGTCTCAGGCATAGATGCCTCCAAATTAGAATTTATTACTGAGTTATGCTGTGGCATTCATCAGTTTGCACCTAAGAGAGTAATGTGTCCAACTCAAGATTTTTTAAAAAATCAGCTCTGGATTGCAGACAGAAATAAAGAATTTTTTTATATCTCTTAATATTTCAAACATTCTTGAGGAAGTTTCTTGTCCTCTCCAGTTTTTATGGATGATAATTCAAGAAAGTTTCTAAAAGGTGTACTTTATTTTGTTTTGACAGTGTTGCTGCGCACATTGTTCCCTCCTTGGTCCTGTAACCCATGATAAGTTTCATTTCCCAACCCGTTTCCACCTCTATTCTGCTTTTTCACCCTTGACATGACTCACCCTTCATGGCTACCTTACTCCTGTATTAAAGCCTTTCTTTATTTTGTCCTTTTAAGTGATACTATTTCTTCTTCTATTCTGAAACTAAGGCGTTTCCATGACAAAATAATTGATAACGAAGTTTACAAAGACGGTGTCTGCACCTGAAGAAACACGACAGAAAGATAGTGGCCACTAAATAAGCTCTAAAAAGAGTAAAAATTTCTAGCATAGAGACCAACAAATTGAAAACTATTATTAAGTACAAATAAATTATGTGAGGGAAGCTTATACAGCAAAGGATCTAAAAAGGACACATAGAGTAGAGAACCCTAGTGCCATCTCCTCAACACCAAGAGCAGCTAAAATTTTCCTTGGAAAGCTGGTATTCATAGGGAAATATCTATCTTTCCTACCTGTCTGTAGGGATTATCTTAGAATCCTCCTTTCCAAAATGGCATTTTAAAATCTTCCTTCCCATCCACTTTTAAAGGAAAGATGGTTTTCTCTACAGCCCACTGTTAAAAAAAAACCAAACGAAAACCAAAAAAAATGTGTCTTGAGGGAAGAGGTGTACCACTAATACTTTTGCCTGCACCAAGCTGCCAAGTCCCTTCCTCAATCTCCACACTATAAAGGACTTTCTTTTATCACTTAAAAATATCTGATTTACAGGACTGATGAGACATTCTAAATTTTACAGATTTTTTGGAACATCTGATGAATATACAGTGCAGCAAATTCCAGAGTAAAAACAATTACGTGGCACATGACCTTAAGAAAGTCTCTCTCTTTTGGAGCTTGGAGGGTGCTACATTGCTTTGTAGAGGACATCTCTTAGTGAAATGTTGCTTTCATAGGGTGATAGGGGGAGTTTTCTTGACAATTTCTATTTTATGTGCGTAAGGATTATTTTCTGTGTGATGCTAATCGGTTGGATCTTCTTCCCCCCCAAAAAATTATGAATATGTATTATGCTGTGCCTATAACGGTTAATGAAAGGAACAGGGATCTGCTTCAAGGTCACGTGACACTGATTGGTTTATGTCAATGCTATTTGGGAGAGGTCTCATGTATAACAGACACTTTGGAAAAAGGTAGCCACGGTAATTCAGAACAAAGCTAATAAGATCCCTTGCGTTTAAGCCACAGGAAATGTGAGGAGTCCTCTGCTTGAGTGCTTTCATTCAAGCTGAAAAATATGAGGAACGCAAGATACATCTAATTAAGAAACATTTTATAGTTATGTTTGTTTGAGGTTTTTTATTTTCTTTTTTAGAGAAAAAAAGTAGCAACTTCCCCTAGTAAAAATAAGTGTCACAGTAACCCATCAATAAGAATATGGAATCAGTCACCACTATGTTTCACAAGATGTCCTGGTGCTTCAACTCTCCTGCCCAGTCCACTGGGGTGGGGGGAAAAAGGGGGGTTTGAGTGAGTGTCTGCCTGGTCTTTCATCTCCATCTCAGCTGAAAACCACGACAAAATAAGAGGAAAAATTACATTTTTTAATAACAGTCCACAATTAGTTCTCAACTTCCTTCCCTCAGCCAACCAACCACCCAACCAACCAACCAACCAGCCACAAACCCACAATGTTTTTTGTTTCTCCCAAATTGCACTATTAGTACAAATGAATGAACACAAGTGTGAAGTGGAAAACTACGAATATTTCCCCTGGTATTATATGTACACACTCTGTTGGCATTGAATACTTTCATCATAAGTTGTTCTGAAGTGCTCTAGCAAAGCTTTAGAAAAATTCTTTCAGCCAAGGACAATTTATTCACTGACACATATATTGTATTTCTGCCATTTCTCTGTTAGCCTCGCAGTAAAGACAGAAGTATTTATGCCACAGTTTGTAAGTTTTTCTGGCAAATTTTCAAAGCTGCTTTATTGCTGCTGAACACTGTGAAGTGCTTTTGCATCATGTTCCTGTGTTCTAGCTTTCCATTTCATTCAAGTTTCATTTGCTGATACACTTGTACAATCAAGCTATGCTCTTGCTACACATTAATTTCTGGTACTTTTGAATAATGCTGTATATATATAGTACTAGGAGATCAAAGAATTATTATGAGGAAAATAGAAGGAACATACCTCCTCCACAGTCCTTGGCTTATTAATTTAATCACTGACCAAATTACATTGTCTCACATTACTAGAAGAGAAAAGCACAGAGTCTTATTTTAATTCCAGAAATTACTATGAAATATTCAAATATCTACTTGTAGCAAATCTTGTTATTCAAATGTCAGAAATTACATTGTTTTGTCTTATAAAATCTAATTATAAACAGGAAGTTTAAGGTCACAGAATTCTCACCAATAAAACAACACAGTATAAAAGAACCAATTTACATAGAAGCGTTGTGAAGTCCTATTGATATTTCAAAACTGTATCCGGTCTATCTTGATCTTGTAGACCACTGGTTGCTAATATTTGGACCTTCAAAGTTTTCTAACCATTGTGAAGGAGAGTGAGGAATTATCAGATTGAAAAGTGGAAACTGGAGGATTCCCCCTGGGCTGTAAGTGTTTGCAAGGTGTAACTTTGTCAGAAAATCCTCCTCTATTTAGTTATTTATTTATTTTAGTTAACAATAATCATCACTTCAGTCTGAGATTCCTACATATCTATAGGGAAGTGTAACAAGAAGGATTGCCTTAAAGCCATGATCTGTAGTGTAAAGGTGATCATAAAAAAGTTTAGGGATGCCTATTTTCTATTAAACAATAGATAAATGATAGAACAATAGAACAACAGATAAACAAAAACAGAAAAATAGAAGATTTTTTTTCTTTTAAGCCCCAGACCTTAAATGTACAAGGGGGTAAAAAACCCGTAAGAAATAAGAATTAGATTCCAATCTCTTTAGGCAGTAAAATCAAGACAAGCAGGAATGTAATCTTAAATATTTTAAGCAATAAAAAGCATGTTTATCTCACTGTAAAAATGTAAGATCTTGTCACAGTTTTCTTCCCTCTCTGACACTCAAAACCATTAGATTTTATCACACAATGGTGGAGGATTAAAGTTCTGCTTTTAAAGGTTCTTCTTAAACCTTTCTGAAATGGAACATTACTTTTTAAACAACCTGTAAAAATCTTTATGTAAAAATATGCAGCATGACTTTCTACAACTCTGGAAATTTATTACAGATTTAAAAAATGGGCACTGTTTTCAGAGGCTTTTTCTGGTCTTCCATAACCACCAGCACTGTAAAGGGTTCAATCTTATTTATATGGATGTCTAAGAAAATGCTGCCTAAGCTGCACGTTATTGAAAATGCTGTGTCCAGAATTTTAACTCACTCCAAGCAATTCAGCATGTCACTCCAGTCTTCAGGGAGAGTCACAGTGCAACTGCTTGTCAAATATCAGATTTACTTTAAAATTGCTTTAATGACTTCTACAACAACATACAGTTTTGGATTTACAACCAGGGCACAGGAGTGGTAGTGGGGGTGGGAGAAATGAGTGAGTAAAATGTATGTTGTAACAGAAATAGACCAGTCTAATAAAGAAGCTTGAGTCCTACATCATCTGTTTAGGAGAATTAAAACCAGATTTTTCAAAGAGATATTCATAGCCTTAATCTTTTTACATAGCTGAACACTGAAAAGAGTTATATTTGAGGAATCCTTAATAGAGTTTCCAAGTACGGTCCTAAGCAATAAGAGGTGCTTTTGGTTGTAAATCCCAGAATTACTCCTTTACTAGGCAACACTTCAAGAAACAGCCATGTGTACATACATATATGTAAACAAATATACACACATACATAATAGCATGTATAGCAAACACACTCTATATAGATGCTGCATTTATTGTAATTTTTATTGGTTTTATAGTGTCAGTTCTTCTTTAGAGTTTTTGCCTCTTTGTCCTTTCTTCTTTTTTCCAACTATTAGAATGCTATCATGAACCTTCTGTACATCATTATCTTTGTTTTTCTTGATGTGCAGACATTGGTCCTCTTTCAAATGAAGGCAATGTTATCTTACTTTCTCAAATACTTTGTAAAGAAATATATTAATTCCTGAGACTCATACAACTATCTCTGACTATTTTGATTTAGTCATAGCCTCGAAGTACTAAGTTTTGCCCTTACAGCATAAAAATCATTCTGAGATAACTTTCCATGATAGAAACCTGTTCCATGATCTTGTTGGTCTTATCAATGATATGAACACATTGTCTGAATCAAGATTGTAATATTACTCAGCAGAAGTTTTATAATGCATTATACGTAACACATTTGCGTACATTTCACTAAAGCTCAGCCATAAAAGGATGCAAAATTGTTTCTGTTCATGTGTATTTGTAGAATTTTTCCTTAATCTTAAGTCACTGATGACTTTTTCTTTGTTAGTTGGCTGTCAGGTGCATATATAAATGCAATAGCATATGCATGACCACAGAGTAGCTGACAGACTGCACACTCATTCTTTAATCTCTCAGTAACTTGCTTTGTCAAACACTCCCTTCCATCTTGACCCCATTTTGCTATGCAGTGAATGCTAATGTGCAGGTGAATGGAAGAGTCAGAGAGCAATCAGATACTTGGGAGACGAGAAGCTAGAGTCAGGCTGACAGGAAAGGGTAACTGCACCAGAATTGTGGTCTGTTCCACGGAATGAAGAAGACAAAGGAGAATGACAATCAATCAAGTTTATATTAAGTATGAGATTTTAATTTTTTTGTGCTACATTATTGAAAATTTTATGTTCAATATTTCAACTCATACCAAGCAGCTCACTGTGTCTCTCCATTCTTGACTTCATCAGGCCTCAGAAATGCTTTTAACATCATTAACACCAAGCTGGTTTCTGCATTAAGGAATACAGCCTTCTGTGATGCCTATTGTAATTTCAGCTGATGTATCACAGAGCTGTTCAGACTGAGAAACACAGGTTTAACAAAGCATCAAAAAAATCTTATACTATAACTAAGTTTGTACTTTCCCTGATGTTTATATGATTAGGTGACCTAGAACATGGTTTTGTTTGTGTTTTTCCTATGTGAACTTTACAAACATAAAAAAATTAAAATACTACAGAATTCATAGACCTATCTGTTAAATACAAAAATCTTCTTTACTTTGTGAGGAAAGGAACTCTTTTTGTTTTTTATAAGAGACTCAAAACCAAAGAAAATCTGCCTTTATCATTCTCTCTTACTTTCCTTACTTGTATAACTTTCTCCACATTTAACTGGTCTATACAGTTTCCCTTAAGCTTGTTCATGAATAACTTATGAGCCCATTTTATCTCAATTTCCATATTTTTGTTTTCAATCAGCTGCTTTATCACCGTTGAGGGATGCATTTAGATTATCTCTTATCACATTAAAACTGTTCCAATGTGAAGTGTATGTATTTCATCACTGTCTCAGTGCAACTTTAATTTAAAAATTAACACAATTTATGAGTTTGAATGAGATTACACAACTCTTTATATACTAGTATTCTACTATTATTCTACTGAAACCTAAGTATTCATTCTAACACTGTTTCCAGTGATGAATAGGTTGTCTCTACTAAGAGCAGGAAAACCTAGATAAGCAAAATGACTTCACTAAAACCAGAGTCTGAGTCAGAGTTAGAATGAGCATTAAAGTTACCACACTTTAGGTTGTTTTAGTCATAAGAACTTACGTTTATATAATCACAGAATTGTAAGGGTTGGAATGAACCTCTGGAGATCATTTAGTCCAACCCTTCATCCAAGGCAGGGTCATCTAGAGCGGGTTACACAGGAATGTGTCCAGGTGGGTTTTGAATGTCTCCAGAGAGAGAGACTCCATGATCTCCCTGGGCAGCCTGTTCCATTGCTCTGCCACCTCAATGTAAAGAAGTTCTTTGTCATCCTGAAGTAGAACTTCTTGTGTTTAAGGTTATGGGCATTGCTCCTTGCCCTACCATTTGGCAACACTGAAAAGAGTGTGATACCATATTCTTGACAGTTGCCTTCGAGATATAGGCCCTGCACAAGTCTCTTCAGCCACTGTTGCACAAGCTGTGGGATCCTGGCCGTTCCTTGACTTTATTAGGTTTTCCTGATTCAAGAAATCCCCCTGTGCAGTGCACCAGGACACAAGAGTGCTCCACTGCTCCTCATGCTGGCATGGGAGCTGCTCACCTTGCCAACTGCCAAGTCCTTTTTAAATGTCATAATAGCAAGATAGTAAAGTAAAATAGGAAAAAAACAGAAATAATAATTATGTGTAGAGTCATTTTGGACTCACGACATTGCTGTGGCAATAAGGGCACTGCCAGCCTGCTCTGCAAAGGGCAATCTTTGAAGTGTTTATATCAGCCTGTTTAAGCAGTGGATGCAAACCATATCCCTAGGGTTGATTCATTCCTGTCCCTCTTGGATTTACAGTTATAAAGAGCCAGGAGGAGCAGATTATATTAAAACTTACTTTAATTTTAAACCAATTTGATTTCTGTAGTTTGGGATAAAACGTTTCTATGAAAACACATAGATCAGAATGTAAATTCAGAACAAATAGTATCACAGAATCATAGACTATCCTGAGCTGAAAGGGACACACAAGGATCATTAGAAGTCCAGTTTCTGGCTCTGCACGGGACAGTCCCATGGATTACATCATGGGCCCAAGGCTATTGTCCAAACGCTTCTTGAACTCTGTCAGGCTGGCGCTGTGACCACTTCCCTGTGTGTCCTGCTCTAGTGTTCAACTAACCACCCTTTGGGTGAAGAGCCCTTCCCTAATGTTCAACCTAAACTTCCCCTGACATGACTTCAGGCCGTTCCCTCAGGTCCTGTCACTCAGTGGTCATCACCATCACAGAGAAGAGATCAGTCTCTGCCCCTCCTCTTTCCCTCCCGAGGAAGTTGTAGACCCCAATGACGTCTCGCCTCAGTCTCCTCTTCTCCAGGCTGAACAGACCAAGTGACCTCAGACACTCCTCATATGGCTTTTCCTCTAGATCCTTCACAATCTTTGCTGCCCTCCTTTGGACACTGTCTAATAGCTTTATACCCTTTTTTTCTCCAGAAATAAATGTTAATGAAATGTGCTTAAAGTTGTTGTCGCTGTATCTTTAACAGTTTTTAATAAAGTGTATAACAAAACCATCTTTTTCTCTCTCTTTTTTTTTTTTCCTGTAAGTTTGTGGCAAATCCATATTATTCTTAAAATTAGTTTTATATCGACATGTGTATAGAACACCGGTTGATAATTTACATGATTTTGGGATTTGGGTGAGAGATGAAGGAGAAATGTAGGGTGTTTGAGCGTATCAGTAAACTTCAATGTGCCTGAGAAGCACATCTGGGGCCTTCACCTACACACCCTATCCATGGGCACAGAAGTCCCATTTCGGCCTGGGTCTTCAGTTGTTATCTGAATGACGTTGTAGTCTTGGTGATGTCCAGCTCAGCTGTAGCAGTGTTTGATTGCACAGGTCCTGATCTGTAGACTCTTTTCCTGGCTTGACCTCATCACTATGGTCCTGACTGAACATATCAGGGCTGTTTCTGATCTTGACTCATCTCATCAGGCTTGATCCTATGTACTCTAAGCCTGAAAATTGCTATAAACCTATCTTTTTCAATTGTCTGAGACCAAGATTTTAAATCTAAATTAATTTGCATTTGAATTATTTTGTTTGGCTTTCTAATTTCCTGATCAGTTACTTGCATAGTAATTTTATGCAGCAACTCTCTTCTTTGACTAGAAGCAATTGGGAGATATTTAAGTGCATACCAGTAACTATCAGACCAGGATAGCCTGGAAAATTTAATGGGAGGTTACAAAGTGGGTAGCATGGCAAGGGTGGTGAAGCATGTTCAGACTAAGTAAAACTGGCAGCATAAATAGCTTTTAAATGGATGTATAACCTTTTTAAAGGTTAGCTATTCATTCTCTGTCTTTCACTTTTATCTGACTGAAATAAATGCCTCCATAATTCCAATGAGATCCGAGATACTGTGGGAAATTCACTGAAAACATAAAAGAAAAGGAGTGCATTCCTGTGTACCAGAAAAAAGACTTTGGCCATCTGAAGTTTTTTAACATGTGTGAGACATTCGTTGACTCTCAATCTCGTTCCATTATTTCCCTCTTTCATACGAGTACATCTTCACACTCTGTATAATCTTTGAACTTTACTCATTTTCAGTGTTATTCTGACCTCTGTGGCTCTCATACTATCCAATGCTCCCAAAACTTCAACTTTCCTTTACATCTAAGCAATTAGGTAAAATATTACCTTGTTTTACAAACATTTTTTGAACTATGAACTTGATAATTTTTTGTCTGTATTTATAGTATAGTTACGTATCATTTTTCAAGTCATCTATATGCACAAGCTGTATTCCATGCTCTGGATGAGATTTAGGGTTGATCTCTGAATATGCATCATAAAATCATCCTCTCCATCATACTTTTTTTGTCTCCTCAGCTTTTTCCTCTCTTCCTGCTAAGTTACAGTTTCTTTCATAGTAAACTTAACATCTTGTCAAAAACTGTGTAGCAGTACAAAAAGTCAGGACAGTTGCCCTCTTACAGTTACTGAGGACATCCCGAATTTCCATTACTTTTCAAAGATAATGGGCAATAGTTTCACAAAGACGTCTTCCACCTCTCTTACCACAGGATGCTGGCTGTCAGTTGCAGTGATTTTTTATGAGTAAAAGTTGCTCAAGTAATCCTTACTTGATCCTCATCAACCACTGGTTTTTTTCCTCCATCAGAAACCCTTTCATTAATCACAAAAGCCTGAGACACTTTGTTGGTGAAGACTGATGAGAAAATGGCATATCTAGTGAGACTTGCAAGTCCTTTTTTTCTTTCATCTTCTACATTTAGCAAGCAAATTAACTAAATTGCTTTATTTAAGTTTTCAGGGTTCATTTTTGAGTTAATAGTTTTCAGGATTTAAGTTTTTCTTGGAAAACTATTTTTTTCCTCATTGAATTTGACTTGAATACACATCACCTATAAGTTCACTTACAGAGGACTCAGATGCTTTGAGGAAAACCAAATTCATTTCATCCTCTCACAATGGAGAAGAGACTGCAAAATATTGCCTTAATTTTTTTCTGCAGTTTTGCTCTGTATATATTTTGTTCATTATCATAATTCACATTTCAAAGTATTTTACAAATGCTTAATTAGCAGCAGTTTTCTTCTCCATTATATTGATTACATGTATAGTATTTTTGTTGTCTACCACTTTATACATTCTAATTATGCTGGTATTACACTACCCTATAGTTTGAAATTTTGCTGGGAAGGAGAATAGTCTTAAATCTATACAACAACAAAAAAAAATGCAAGGGATTCTTTATTGTTGATTTAGATTTCTAAAAGATGTAACCAGGGAGACCATTTGCATAAACCTATGGATATGTACCATGAAAAACTAAAACATCTTAGGGATGTAGTTATTTAATTACAAAATTAAAATTGATCACGTAAGAACCTTAGGGCTGGCAATCTGGAGAAAAGGAGGAACAGTCTCATCACAGGATCATTTCCAAATGTGACATGACAGTATTTAAATTTCCATTACTGAAATAAGTATAAAATTATTATATGAATGCACCATGTGGATTCTGTATGTTAACAGATGCTATAAATGTCCCAAAGGAAACACTTTCTCAGGAAGGTACTGAAGAAATAATGCAAAACTTTTGCCATTGCAATTCTTTCTCAATTTGCAAGCAATCTTAGGTGATTGTGTTCCTTTTATAAAATTGTATCATGAAAAGCAAAAATATATATCTCATTCTGCTTTATATATATTAAGAAAGAATATAATTTTAGATTTTTTCACTTAACCGTTTTCTTTCTACAAAATCATTTAGATGATGTCACTTGATAAAACTCATGCTGGTCATGGTACCATTGATCTACTTCTTCATGGTAGTTTCATGGATATTATATCCATTACTGGCACACAGAAATGAATTTTGACTACAGTTAAAAGCTTAGTTAAATAAATCTGAATTTTGTGGTGTTACACTTCAAGACCATTCAATGATGGTACTAAAATTATGCTATCCCAATACTGATACATGCCCTGAAATGATGGAATTTGAGCTTCATGTGACATTGAGTGCTGTTAATCAACATCCAAATCTTGCATTTTATGCCATGTTGAATCCTTTTTAGATTTTAATAACTCACTTTCACTACCTCTTCTGCATACAGAACCATGAAACAACATTGAAGACTATTTTTTTCCAAACATATGTAATTTTTACTTTGCATGTTTCTGAGAACTCATGTTTTTAGAAGTTCATGAGGCAGCCTTGACATCAGCTTGCTGCAAAACAAGGTATGAATTTGAATATGTAGATTCTCAACCACATTTTATACAGGTTTAGCCATGTAGATCTATGCAGTATTAAATATTTCCAGAGGACTTAAAACCGGAATTTTTCATGTGAGTATAATTGTTTGATGACATCTTCTGGAGTTATGCCTAGGTATAAATGATAATTACTATTAGGAGAAGCTGTTTGCTGTAGAAAATGTAGGAAGTGCTACATTAGTTAATGGAAGGCTGACAAACCTTTTCAGTAAAGCTGTGGATCATTGAAATGTAATTTGTATGGAAGACTTAACATGCAGATTTCCATTCTTAAGGTAGAAATCTTTCTTTTAGCAACTAAAGATGTACTTTAGGATCAGTTTATCAAATCCACCATTTAGGATCTTTAACTTTTTAAATGAGTTTCAGGAAGAGAAGTAATTCATTACAATAACTGAGTTATCTTGTCTTTAGCTATGCGCAAAGGCACACAGCAAGCAGGATAAGTGAATCTTAAAATATAAAACAATTATTTTGCAGCTAGCATGTACACAAAAGAAAGGTAGGATTAATGCAAGAAAGGTTATGGAAGTGAAAAAAAACCTGGGCAAAAGAAGAGAAAGAAGGTTACAACTCTCGGTATATTCATAGGGATTGACATTTTCTCCATAGAAAAGCAGTATCTGTAGTAAATTTTATCTATACTATGTACCTATAATTCTCCAGAGATTCATCACCATCCATATTCAATCTTCCACTGTCTACTCTGTCCTCAGCTCTTTCTACACAAAAATAACAATGTTAAGGCAATAACTGGCTTTATTGCCCAGTGTAAATTCCTAAAACTGATCTTAAACCAATTATTCCTATGAAAATTGAAGTAACTTGGAAATTTGGATAAAAAAAAAAATCTCCTATTGAATAGTAGGAAATTTTCAAAACAACTTGCAATTTTTTTTAAAGAAGTAAGCAAATGTACAAAATTATCTCCTTAATGAAAGACGGCTGATTACATGTGAAATTTCACAAGAATCTTTTTGTCCTGTTCTGTGTCATAAATTATTGAGAATCGGAATGGTGAGGATCATAAAATGGTTTGGGTTGGAAGGGACCTTAAAGTTCATGTAGTTACAACCTCCCACTAGGGAGAGGTTCCACTAGACCTCAGTGGGGAGGGCTAGCACCCTAGCCCTGGGGTCACCCAGGTTACACCTTCCACTAGACCAGGTTACACAGAGCCCCATCCAGCCTGACCTTGAACGCCTCCATATATGGGGCATCCACAAGTTTTATGGGCAGTTTTCTGATATTAACTCCTTATATACTCACAGTTTTCTCAAGGTGTCCATTGTTGGCCTGTGTGTAAAAACATAATCAATCTTGGTGTTATTTGATATAGCTTGTTTAATGTGTATTGAATTGAGTGTAAGATGGTACAATGCTTTTTTCATCTGTAGCCAAATGCAACTTTTCAGCAAATTAATTCCATAAATGTTAGTAATGAGATGCCTTTAATTTAACTGAAATACATAAAAATTATAATAAACTCAGTTTCATGTGAAATTATTTTATTTAACATCCAGAGTATTTATATTTTTAGGAATGTAACACAAATGCATAATCTTATACTACAGGTAACTGCTAGTTCTGTTGTTCCTATATTCAGAAATTGAAGTGCAACATTAAGCTGAAATGAGCCTACAATGACCTGGGTTTACCAGCGCAAACCCTGAGTAAAAGAAGATACTTTGGCCTCCATTATGAATGGTTTACCATTCATAAAATGGTAGATGATTGATAGTGACAGAATGCTATCACTCTGTTTGTCTTTACTTTGTGCAATAAATTTATTCTGTCTGTAACCATACACATATTTAGGCATGCAACATTCTGCACTCCAGAGAGACGGTGTAAATCAAGACCAGCTATTTAATTAATGGATATTGCTTTTCTGAGCAGCTGAATACCCTATTGTTACTTGGCAGCCACAATTCACTCACTTCATTCTGTCCTTGCTTTATGTCTCAGCCAAGTTCATGGCGAAAAAGAGTTGCCTCGGTCACATCAGAAATAGAACTGGCACACTGAGATAGTAATTTCTTCATACAGAAGATTAGTATAGGCAGATGTATGCAAAAAACTTAATGTATTAAAATTATAAATTCATAGCAAACTATTGAAAAGTCTGTTGCAAGTTTTGATCTTATGTTGTTGTATCAATGTCATGTTGGTGAAAATAAAAATGACACACCTGAATATAATGAAGAACATTCAAAAACCAGTGTCACCGTTACTAGCCAAAAGAATGATATAAAGATTTATCCCAGGTTTGTAGTTTGTTGCACAGTTATAGTCATTTACACCCCATGATCATCTAAGAGTCTCAATGATAGTCCTAGAATGCATAGCATAATATATATACAAATATAAAGATCTGTTAAAAAGATATATATATAAATAGACTGTAATGCAGTGGTGATGAATTAATAGCAGTCATCTTGATAATTTTCCTCATCCACTTCAGCCATAAAGCCTAGGGCTGAGATGACACTGTTTCCAATTCCCTGTAGCCTTATTGTTATTGATTCTAGGAAACACACAAGTCCAGCACTCTCAACTAGTCTATTGATTATGGTTATGAATACTCACAACAGTCACATAGTAGATGCATTATGAGCTTTTATATTCTGGCATGGCCTCATTTTTACTTATGATCAGCTCAACATGTATAGTTGCAGCTAAATTTTAATAGCCTAGATTGACTCATCCAATGGTACCAAAGGAACACACCTCATATGCAAAGTCTAGAATTTATTAGCAGTCAATTTAAATCTTAATAACCTAATTATGTATATATAGGTACATAATTTACTTAGATAAAATTATCACAGAAAAAATAAGAAAATATAAAACATTATAACAGGAAAAACATAATCTCAATAACAGTAAAGTTACAATCATTGTACACAAAACTTCTAGTGTCTACTTTTTTTGCTGTTGCTTTTGCTCTCCCAAAATCCTTTCATGTACTTAGGTCAAAACTTGAGTCTTCAAGATGTGATGAGTTGCAATGAATCACCAGCATACTGAGTCTTTCTCAGAGCAGATGCAATAATTATAGTGAGGTTTTCCTCTTCCTTACTATAAAATTTGTTTGGGACTATTTTGATATATTTTTTAACATACTCAGCCTGTTGCTTCAGTGGTTTGCACTTTCACCTAATATGCACATAAATTATGAATGGTGTGTTCCTATATATATTGCATACTTGTTCTTTGTTCTCTTTGTTACCACTAAAATCTTTGTTAGCAAGCTCCCCAGGCTGGATTCCTTTAGTGACCTGTACTTGACCACTAGTAAGCTGTTCACAGCCCTGGGACTTCTTGTATTATTCCATGTCCCTGTTTTGAAGGCCTTTATTGCCATCATATGCCTGCACTCTCTAAGTTGCAATTTTATTCTATCATTGTAGGCAATTCATGCTACATAGAATAACCATCTCTTATTACTACTATTTTGAAATCTATGACTAAATTTTCATATGTTTGTAACACAACAATAGGAAGTAAACAAAGACTAAAAAACTAAAAGAATTAATGCAATATTCAGTTCCTAAAAGGGCTAAAGCAAAGCTCCAGGCAAGCCCAGGCCAGCCCAAATTCAAACAAAGCAAGTCTGAGAAGTCTGACAGGTCTTAATCTTGAAGCCTTGAGGAGTTAGCACAGAGCTTATTACTACAATAGCAATTCTTTGCTAATCAAGTAGACTGTAATATGTTTCCTCTATGGACCTTACAGAGTTTGTTACCTATTCTGCTTATCAGGAAAAATGTGGCAAACTCAAACATCTGTGACTAATGTATGTAATCACTAACAAATTCCAGTTCCACGCAGTCATGATTTGAAGTTTTAAGTTACGTGAAGTTCAGCAACATCTTGTATCACCACTACTTAGATATCAGAAGCATTAAATTTGCAGTTTGACATAACAGATGATAGAGACCAACACTAATAAAGTGCTGCTCACCTAGATGTATATCATAGTTCCAAAACCCTATTTAAAGAAGATATTCTTGTTCAGATTGCCCGATCATTGTGTTCGTCTGATTTTTTACAGGAGAGCAACAAATGTTTCAGGAATAGGATTCCAGAAATATGTCACACTACAGTGGTGAAATCTCTATGCTGATTTCCTGTTTAGACAATTTTCATGTTCATACTCTCCCACTTCTCAAAAAATTGACTATTTTGGATTCGTTTCATTGTAAAACGTAAGTGTCTTCTCTTAACTTATTAAAAATTATTATCCTTCTCATTGATGTCAAAAACAGACAGCAGCTTTGGTTTGTACACATCCTGTCACAAGTGCATCACTAAAAAATGTTACCCAGAAATGCAGTAGTATAACTTAGTAACAAGTTCATTTTATTACTATAAGGGCTTCCAATTTTTTTCTGAATCCTGTTATCTTTGTTATTTCTTCCTTATATTTACTTCTGAATATAGAATTATTTTATGAAGATCCTTCCAAATCTTCAGGAAGCACTGTAAAATATGCGGAGACAATTAAGAAAGTCTTAGTGGGACTTAAAATAAAGCTGAGGAGAGACTAGAGACTAGACTAGTTTACTGGAGTATATTTATATTGCAAAATTTTAAGCTTTTAACTTATGTACCTAAGTCCAGGATGCTGGAGTCCCTACACACCCCATATGTGACAATGGCAGGTTTCAGACTGTTAGCCTGTGTTTTAGAACATCTGATCATGGGCTCTGACTAACTTTGTGAATTTAACTCTTCTTCCTACACCTCTGGTTATGGAAATATCCAGAAGCATTAGCCTGTCATTAAACTGAGATTTTGCAAATGAAGACATTTGTCTCAGCCTTTCCTTGTGACTCCCAAACATTGTGAAGCAACTTACAGTGTTTAAGCTCAGTCATCTGAGAGTTAAAAATGTAGAGTACGGGGTGGTATAGCACAATCTCTGTTTTCCCTGGTTATTAAACTGTGCATCCTTCCTTGGACTGCTCCATTTTTGGTCCTACTTTGTTCAGTATAAGCATTCTATACAGAATGTACAGACCATGAATAACAGTTATAGGATTCTGAAGTTCAGTGGAGCATCCAGATACTAAAGATTTCCTAACCACATGAAGATTTTACCCTTTTATTGTTCTATATGCTGAAGAAATAATTCTCTATATACTTCAGTATAGTACATAGGCTTAGCTTCTCTTAAAAGAAAACTATTTTCTATAAAATCTTATCCATACTTGAAATATTGTCTTCTTAAAAAAACCTAAATGCTACTACAAGTAATAATAGAAAATACAATTTTCAATTAAAAAATACAAAATGTGGTATTAACAAGGTTTGGTTTGGTTTTCTATACAGCAATTATAAACATTCTGCTCCATATACTAAATTGGAAATACTGCTATTCTCTATGAAAAATCTGTAAAAAAAAAAGACTGTTACTTTTAAAAGCTTAATTTATCCTCAAACAAATACTTGGAAAATTAAAGTCAGGTTTTTGTCAAATTTAATTTTGTCAAAGTGTGCTGGAAGTGATGTAGGAGTTGTAAGTTTCACTTTTTCTTCAAAGACAGTGAAAAAGGGATGAGAAAGCAGCAAATTAAATTAGAATATAGGTTTACACAGATATTAAATATATTATTACAATTTTCTAAAATAATATTGCTTAAAGTGTACATTTGCTTTGTTTTAATCATTACTACGGTATCATTAATCACGACAATTAATATATCCTTTCTAAAAATAATGAAAAAATTTATGCTATCTGCTGCGTCTTACTTTAATAATTTTTTTAGAAATTCAGTCAGTCAATAGATTATATCTATATGACTAATAAAAATAGCAATACTTTTAAAATAGTTTGGAATACCTCATTGTAAATTCTATTACATGTGAAAAAAAAATAAAGCAAATTTAATTAAATAAAGTCCACATAATATATTTTGAGGCTTGTTTACCTATCTATCTAAGCTCTATAAATGAAGAGTTCATTCCCAGGACAGTGTGTAAAACCCTTCTTTTTATTTGGAAGCAGGTCAGAAATTCTAATGAGCACCAATTATAACCAGCCTCCAAAGTAAGTCTTAACATGTCAAAAAACCTGCATACCAAACTAAAATTCTCAAAATCAGGACTCAGATTTTAATGGAATTACTGAGTCTTTATTTTGAAACTGATATAGCAGTTAATGAAAGTAATGATTACAAAGGATTGAGGTAGCAAAGAGTTTCAATCTTGAAAAAAACAACCCAGAATTTGCATATTTTGAGAGTGTGGGAGGAAGAAAAAGAAAAAGTGCTGGAAATAAAGAATTGGGTAAAGAAGAAGTAGGAAGAGATAAATGTAGAAAGGGTCCCAGTTATGCAATGTTTGCTCTAAACATGTTTTATTCAAAAGGAAATGCAGCAGCAAAGTAATAACAAAATTCTCTCTAGGAGCTGAGGGAAGTATTAGCAAACATAATTGTTGATACCTATGAAGCCCTTAGCAAGGAAAAAAGGATACCCTATAATGAGTCAATAACATACATAACTCAGGTAAAAAAAAAAGAAAAAGAATATTAAGCTCAGCCTGTTTAATCAAACTTAACTGAAACTTACGTGAACATAAACTGGAAACAGTGTAAAGGATGTCATCTCTAAAGAATGCTATCTAAATTAGATTATGCATTTGAAACTCGAATTTTCATTTCCTTAGGAAATACCATTGTTTTCAATAAGCAGTGAAACATCTTCAAAAACAAAGCAGCCTAAACTGTTCTACTATGTTCTTTAGTCTTTCTGGGACAGGTCATAAAATATATGACAAATCTGGCAAGTAAAAAGAATTAGAAGCAACAGAAAATCCAAAAGTACACTTTCACTCCTGAATAACTCAATTACTCACTTGATGAAAATAAGTTGTAAGCCAGCACTGGTGAGCTTGCACCTCAAATACTGTATTCAGTCGTAGTCTGTTTCTGAATTCTTTGGTTGGTTCTGGTTGTTCATTTAAAATACATTATCCTTTGCATTAGTTAGGTACAGAGATAAGACAAATTAGTGATATTGTGACTAATTTTTCATTCCATGGATGCAAAAGTGAATATTTTTTTTCTTAATTACATTTTAGATTCTTTTTAAATAGAAGTATTCTCTAAATTCTATGCTTTACAGACACACAGCTCTGTATATCCATGTAAACTTAACTGTTGCCGCTCCCACAAAGGCCCCAAAGAAAACTGCTCTACAGTTAATAACAGTATTTTTAATATTTCTTTTGGTCTTTTCAAAATTTAGTTATTTTAAAACAAAACCTGATCAGATTATGATTAACATTTTTGACATTTACTATAAAACACATATATTTATTAATAATTATAAATACCAACATTTTTTTCTGAGGAAAGAGAGAATTGTGTATGCATATTACTGGAAACAGTGAAATACAAAAGATAGGGAAGAGAACAGAAGTAATCTAATATGTAGAATGCCACAGTATAAGGAGGATGATCTCTGAAAATCAGTTTTGGGAGTTTTTTATTTGGTTCTGTTGTTGATGTTTTGTTTTATGAAACATCTAAACTTCCATTAACTTCAGGTAAGTGGGTTTTGTTTGCTTTTTTTGTTTTTAAATCAAAGCTGGACACTGGTTACCCCAAAACACCTGGAACGTTGGTCACAGTTTCTGCTTAGATTTGGCCATTTGACTTACTTTATGTTTATTAAAAGTTGAACATTACAGAACCAAAACTGATTTCTACCTCCTGAATCGTTGTTGATATAAATTTCTGAACAATCATTCAAACTGGAACTGTAAAGACATAAAAATAACCCTGAAAAAAATGGAAAATAAATAGCAAAACTATCTAACACATGAAGATAATAGAAAAATGCAAATGACCTGAAGAAAAGTAAATTGAAATCTCACTAAGCATTAGGTGTTAAACACAAATATCCATCTATTTTTTATTAGGATTGCATAGTTTTTTTTTTATTTAGTAATATGTGCAGATTTATTGGGAAATCTGTCCTTATACAAAGGGCTTATCCTGAATTTAATTTCAACAATGTTGCAAGAGGTTTTGTGCATCGTAATTCTAATTTCCATTAATTTTATCCCCCTGAGGATTTTGAACACTAAAGTTCATATCTTCTTTTTCTATTAATTATTAAATCACACAAACAAACTGATTTTCAAATAAATAGCTCTTTCATTATTGTCTCCCACATTAAAATGCCTGGCTGCACCTTTTATTGCAAATGAACTTCTTTAAATATAGGGGGGTTTATGAAAACAAATATCCCTGAGATTAAATATGATTGGTAATTGGTTCATTATCTAGAATGATGCTTAAACTATTTTAAAATGTATAATCCTATTAAAAAGATTAAAAATATTGCACATGTAACACTAAGCAAGTTTTATTGCATAATTATTGAACTTTTTTCTTCATGAATGTTCAGTTATTAAAAATCATTGCAATTAAAGAGGGAATAATTTGTGCTATGCAATACTTCAGAAAGCATATTCAAACCTGAACATCTTTGCCTTTTTGAAAGTATTTTGAAGTTGGCTCAGGAAGGCTTCCTCATCATCGTAAGTGGCAGACACCATGTGAAGAGTTTGAAGGTACATAACAGATGAAAAAGAGCTATTTCTCATAGAAATTATCAAGTTAAGTTTGAAGGAAAAACTATACTTTGTCTACCCTGTATTCTTTTCTTTGTTAATGAAGCCACTTGTAGAAAAATATCTATAGTGCATGTTTGCTCATGCTGTTATAAGGTGCTCATAGTGTTATATGGTGCCTTGTTGAATTTTGTGGTAAGAGCATAGCAATGACTCAAGTAAACACTACAGTAAGTTTTGGTAAATGCAAATTTCCAATGCATGTAGGTTGTTTGCATAAACAAGAATTCACTGTCCCACAGCTATTTCTGAGAACAGCTGCTGCACAATATATACTTGATTGTACTGCACAGTGCAGTTCAGTAACTTGAAGATGCTAACAGAGGTTCTCAACATACTTTTTTTCAGTGTAAATTGCTTTTGTTCAACAAGAAAGTTTGAAGTCCCAGCTATCATTGGAAACTATTTCTTGAAATCATCTCGTCCATCACTTTGCTCAAACAAGGGTTAAATTCAAAGTTGTATCATGTTGTTCAGGGCCTTGTTGTTCCCTCTTCCTATAGATCTTGTGTAAGATCCCAACTGCCTCAGTGTATCTATCTCCTTCAAGGCAAGATGAGTACCTCTTAAGACTGGTTTCCCAATGGCTGTAGTGAGACTTTGTATACTCTGATCTCTGAGTGACTTCAACTATGTGACATTTTAATTTAGAAGCCTGGAACCCAGCCTAGATCATCAGAGCTCTAGGAGCAAAAAGACAAAAAACAATAAACAAACAAAGCAAATTATGGATATTGGCAATAATATACTTTTTATATTGCTACATGAGAAAAATTCACTGGTTAACTATGTTGCATCTAATGAACATCCAGTTTCAGGTACAGTTTTTGAAAATTTGCATGAACTGTTCCGGACTGGCTCAAGATTCAGGCTGTCTTGGGATTCATTCTTTCCTCAATCAACAAAGGTGTTCTGGAAATTAAAAGGTAAGTTTCACTTTCCCTTGAATAACAGCTGCCTTATATTTTATCAGAAATTTATTTCTTGTAAATGATTTACAGAATCTTGTAAATTTTATACATACCAAGGACTTAAAGAGGTGTCTCCAACTGCGCAATGTATTCTCACACATTAACGACAATTATTGTACCTTGAAACAAATGAGCAAAATTCCATGATGACTGACAGAATAATAGGGGAAAAAATCACCATTGTTATTACAGTTGTACTTTAGAACGAGTTTTATCTTTTGGCTAAGGTCCCTAACATGAGCATCCTGTTTTATAGCATAGCATTTTAATCATGATCAGTATTCAGCATTTATCTTATTTTTTCAGGCAGAAGAGTTACTAGTGACAAGATCTACAAAATAGTACATAACTGGGCAACATCTGTACCTGAATAAAAACTGAGGATGGCTCTATGAGGACATACTTGAGTTCTGCTTTCAGATCCGTCATCTCCCTCTTGCTAGAAACCCATGGGAATACACGGGCCCCTGGGAATCTTATGGAGTTCAACAAGGCCAAGTGCAAGGCGCTGCTGTCAGAAATGTGATTTAGAATATGTGTGATTCACTAACTCCTGTACACGTGTTGAGCAGCTCTGTCACTTCCACTGAAAACACTACTTCTTTGTAAAGAAGCTCTTTCACTTTGTGGTTAGTCTTTACTCTGGTCTGCTGACAGCATAGTTGCTACCCTTCTTTGACATTTTATTTGCCAATCATGCTTTTAAATTTTCAGATGGAACTTCTCTGCCAGATATTCCCTAGTTCTCACAATGCTTAGAGTTTCTCAGACACAGGTTAGCTTTTTTTAAGGAGTGCATTAATATGCCAACTGTGCCAGTTGTCTTTCTTTTCTGACATCGAAAGTTAGTATTAAAATATAAAAAAATGTATTTGAACTGAAGGTTGTATATGGAAGTCAGGGTTATGTGGTGTTTTTCTTTTTTTATTTCTCATATAATAGGACAGTTGGTACAACAAAAAACTATTTTTTTTAAAGTTTCCCCCATGTTATACCCCTTATGCTATACTTGGCGATCATGTCTATCACCCTTCCTCCTATTAGTTAAAACACATATTCCCCTCTTAGCTAAAAATGGAATCCTACATTTTTCCATTCCAAAAATTGCATTTCTAGGGAAAATAAATAATGATGAATGCCCTGCAGTTGAAAAATATTAAATTTTAGTCCCTTTTTACACTCTGGGGACTAATGTAGAGAGTCATGTCATCACAGAAAAAAGAGATGTTTTGCAGCTTTTGCAGATAATTCTCTTAACAGACAGCTCCTTCCTGAGGCATGTTTAAGGGAATTGTAAAGTTTATTCCCAACTTATTAATTGCATAAAATTTCTATGATCATTCCTGAAAGTTTGTATCAACTCACTGGATCTTTTGAGATTAAATTTTCACTACCATTCAATCTGTCTTTCTGAAAGCCAAACTGCTTTTACTGGAGAGGAAGAGATGCAGAAATACTCATTTCATCTAGTAGATAATTTGGCTTTTCTCATATGCACAAAGTTTGTTTCTAAAATATTCTAAAATCATTGTATCTTGTACTTTATTCTTGATGTGTGATGTGAAAGTGTATTGGGTTTGTGTGGCAAAGTTTTGGTAGTGGGGGTAATACAGGGTTCAGAGGTAGGTTCTGTGAGAAGCTGACAGAACCTTCTGCTATGTCTGACAAAGACAATGCCAGATGGCTCCAAGATGGACCTGCTTGGCCAAGGCCAAGACAATCAGGGACAAGTGGTAGCACCTCTGGGATAGCATATCTAAGAAGAGAAGGGGAGAAAGTTCCCAGGCAAAGCAATTACAGACAGAGAAAGGAGTGCAAATATGTGAGAAAAACAACTTTGAAGACACCAAGGTCGGTGAAGAAGGAGGGGGAGGAGGTGCCCGCAGTGCTGCAGCAGAGATTTCGCTGCAGCACATAGTGAAGGCCATGGTGAAGCAGCTGTGCCCCTGCAGCACATGGAGGTCCAGGGTGGAGCAGAGATCCATCTACAGCAGATGGAGAACCCCACGCCTGAGCTGGTGGATTCCCAAAGGAGGCTGTGACCCCATGGGAAGCTGGTGTTGGAGCAGGCTCCTGTCAGGACCTGTGAAGCTGTGGAGAGATGAGCCCATGTTGGAGCAGATTTGCTGGTAGAACTTGTGACCTTGCATGGGAACCACACAGAAGCAATTTTTTCATGAAGGACTGTGCCACATGGAAGGGACCCACATTGGAGCAGTTCATGAAGAACTTCAGCCCATGGCAAGGATTCATGTCAGAGAAGTTCATAGAGGACTGTTTCCCTTGGGAGGGACCCCACCCCACCCTGGAGCAGGGGAAGAATGCGAGGAGTCCTCTCCCTGAGGAGGAAGGAGCAGCAGAAACAAGGTGTGATGAACTATCTGCAATCCCCATTCCCTGTCACTCTGCACCACTGTGGGGAAGGAGACAGAGAATTCAAGAGTAAAATTAATTCCAGGATGAAGGCAGGGATGAGGCAAGGTGTTTTTAAGATTTTATTTTTCATTATCCTACCCTTGTTTGATTGGTAACAAATTAAACTAATTTGCTCAAGTTCTGCCTGTTTTCCTATGAAAGTAACTGCTGAGAGATCTCCCTGCCCTTATCTCAAGCCCAGACTTGTGTGTTAAATTTTCTCTTCCTGTTCAGCTGAGAAGGGGGAGTGATAGAGCAGCTTTGGCAGGCTCCTGGCATCCAGACATAGTCAACCCACCACACAGAGAGAGTTCAGATGTTTAGTATGAGTTGAACTGCATGAGTAATCAAGAGTGAGCTGTGTGACCAGGTTCAACTTGTATGAATAAATTTTTATATAATACTACAACAAAATGTACCTAATTTTTATTACAAGCCTAATAGAAACTATATTGCTTTTGCTGTTATTGTAAATGTCTTACCAACTGCTTAATGTTATGAAACCCTAATACAGAACAACTTTAGGCTTTTGAAATGCCACATATCTTGAAAGAGCATTACTTATAAAGACAACTTGTTTTCTTTTTAAGAAATGCTGATCAAGGATGTCAACATGAACAGCTTTTCAGCCCCTTGAGCAGCATTCTTGCCAGTCAAGACTATCAGCTTGTGTGCAACCTACTATTTTCCTTTGTGTTCTTCCAGAGACTGTTGTCATAAACTCTTCAAAACAGTTGCTAACAGTCAGAAAATTGATGTCCTGTGATTGCCGTGTAGAGTATAGATTAATAAATGTTTTGGGGTTTGCTTGTGTCTTTTTAAAATTCACTTAGTTGTTACCTCTTGTTTCATATGTTAGTTACAAATTGTCTTTAGGTCTTCTGTTCTCTGCCAGCATGACACCAAATACTGCGGAGACCAGTGGGAGGATTTTTGTTTGGCTTGGCTTTTGAAGAGTTTGCACATGAGAAAAACAAACTCTGGGAGCAAGTTTATGGACATATGGACTAGATCTACCATATAGAAAGCTGATGACTTAATTAAATCCTGGCTTGAGTTCTAATAGTACCGTCAGCTTAGTGGAAATGAAAAGCTTTATTTTGAGAAGTTTATGATGAAAAATCATGTAACCTTATCTACTTTTTTCTTTAAAATGGTGATTTATCTTAGAAATAACTTCTATTCATCAGCCGCTGAGTGTCTGTCCTCAATTATTTCATTAGAACTTCCAGCATTTTTCCTGTGTTTAAAATTGTGATGCAGGGCCTTTGTCTGCTACATATTAATCACAGACACAGTGTGCATATCTCATGACTATTCTTTCCGATAGGAAATATAAATGGCTTGAAGTTCTTTTACTGGATCTGAAATGTTTCCGTAGCATTTACAAGTTGTATGTTTGACAAATGCATGTAAGTTTTTATTATCTTGTAAGGGGAGAGAAAGGGAGGCACAAGCCAGATGATACATGATGTGTGAATTGAGAGTTCTCGTAATATGATCATCCTACAAAGTAATTAAGAAAGAATAAACAAGGCAAATGATGAATAAGGAGGATCTACTTAGTCATGAAGAAAGAATACTTCTTTGCCTTTATTCACTGACGGTCTAGAGTTGCCATATTAAAATATAATATTGTGTTATTTTCATTTCAGGTGATGCTATTATGATGCCATTATATACAGTGGTCCTCTTCTGTGTCCTCTCTTCTCTCTTGCTACATGGAGGTGGAGACGATATTGTTTAGCAGATAAATTTCCAGTTTCCATTCACCACATGACTGAACAAAAAATATTGAGGACCATATAATACTGCAAGAACAAATACTGGAGGAGAAGGTGGTCTTTCCCTTTATGAAATCAGGACAGACTTACTGAATTAAAGTGTATTGGATGTAGATCCCAAAGTTGTGGTAGCGGGTGGCTGCAGGGGTGGTCTCTGTGAGGAGAGATCAGGGCTGTCCATGCTGGATACAGCAGGTTCCAGCTGGCTCCAGTGGGCCCACCAGAAGACATGGCTGGGGCCCTCAGCCAAGATGATGGTGCCCAGTTAAAACATATGTAAGAATGGATAAAAATGTTATTTTATGGCAGAGAGAGATGAGGTTGGAACAAAAAGAGTGAGAAAGAGCAGAGATAAGACCAAAGCCTGAAGAGAAGGAGGAGTTCCATGGTGGAACAGATTTTCCCTGTGGCCTATGGAGAGTCCAGACAACTCTGAATAAAAGTGTGAGGAGGACAGAACAGCAGAGAGCAGATGTTATGAACTGACCACACCTGCCATTTCCCATCTTTCCCTGCACTGCTCTGGTGGGGAGGAGGTAGAGGAATTGGGGATGAAGGTGTGAAGTTGAGCCAGGGAATAGGGGGAGGAAAGGTGTTGCTTTAATGCGTCTGCTTTTGTTTCTCACTATCCATATCTTGCTTACCAGGCAACAAATCAATTTTTCCCAGGCTGAGTGTTTTTTCATGACGGTGATTGGTAAGTGATCTACCTGACTTTGTCTCAAACTGTGAAGTTTCTTGTTCCTGTGTTTTTCCTGTTTTCTTCCCTGTTCCTTCTGGCTTTTATATTGCCAAATAACTGTTACATGTGAGGAAGCCTTGTTTTCCTGGAAAAGGCTAAATAACTGTCTGCTGATGGGAAGGAGTGAATGAATTAGTTTGCTTTGCTTGTGTATGCAAGTATTGCTTTGCCTAATAATCCACAAATTTTCTCACTTTTACCCTTGCGATTTTCTCCCCCATCCCAATACTGGGGAGTGGAATGCTGTGTACATCTGTTAAGCCTGTTGTAGTTTAAACCACACCACTACATTCTGACAGATAAGTCCCACCTTCAACCATTTTAACAAAAATACAGTCTGTAGAAACCGACTTTAACACAGACTCCAACACAAGAGAAATATGCAATTGTGTTACTTTAAAAGAAGCTTAGACAGCTCTATAAGATAAAGTAATTCCTTCCTGTAGCAAAAAAGCTGAGTTGAAATCTACTGACTTGCTGCAACACCGGGTTTCAATTCAGAACGCCAACTCCTCTTTATGAATTATTGGCTCTCCATTCTAGCTGCCTGTTCAATGGGCAACTCAAAGTGATACTATATATTCAGATGCATATTCTTGCTCACAAACAGAAAAAAAAAGGTGATTTATCTGTATTTATTGCCAATTTATGTGCAGTCCAATGACAAATCCAGTTCTTTACATTTTGTAAAATTAACTCATACCAATTTATGAAAAAGGAAAACCATTTTTGTACAGCTTTACTAAGAAAGAAAGAAAGAAAGAAAGAAAGAAAGAAGAGCAAGAGAAAGAGCAACAGAAAGAGCAAGAGAAAGAAAGAAAAAGAAAGAAAAAAGAGAGAGAAAGAGAGAGAGAGAAAGAAAGAGAGAAAGAGAGAAAGAAAAAGAAAGAGAAAGAAAGAAAGAAAAAGAAAGAAAGAAAGAAAAAAAGAAAAAGAAAGAAAGAAAGAAAGAAAGAAAGAAAGAAAGAAAGAAAGAAAAAAAGAAAGAAAGAAAGAAAGAAAGAAAAGAAAACAAGAAAGAATAAATTGTAGTTAGACAAAAGTGGAAGCTTGCTTTTTCTGATAACTCTAAGGGAAGTTGAGGGAAAAAAATACTTGAAGTCTATTTAAGAAGTAATTTTATAGTAGAATTGGAAACTAAAATCTTTGAGTTATAATGGAAGTTCCATTGCATTTTAAATGTATATCCGGCTACCCCAAAGTCACAATGCACATACTCAGTATGAACAGAGCTCATGGCATAATAGGAGATGAATTCAATTTTCATAGATGGTGTCTTGTGGCCTTTTTCATTACTCAAGTGCTCTCAGGATGCTGTTGCTGTTATTTGTATTCACCCATGCTAATAAAATTCCCTATGGTGAAATTTTTGTTGCAAAGTATGGTAATTTTCTAAGTGAAAAATAGGATCTTATTAAGCTATATATTGCTGTTAGTAATGTGACTTTTACTGCAGGTGTCAGAATGACTCAGGTTACTATTCAATGAATCAGGCCCCAAAGGAAAATGTGAAGTATCACTGAATTATTGCTGTCAAAACTAACAGAAGCTTTATATTACAGTAACAGTATGTGCCATTAAAAAAAAAAAAATAAATTGTATCAGGCCGAAAAAAGGAAAAAACCAAATCAACTACAAACAAAAAAATCGAAGCAAAACCACAGTTCCTACACAATTATTTTTCTCTGCTTTCCTGTAAATCTTCCAATGTCTCTTTTTTTTTCATTTGAATTCCAAACATTGCATTGCATTGTATTACATTTATTTTTCCTGTTTTTAGATTATTTCTTTTTTCCTTAGCAAACTCTGTAGATGGTGATTACTTTACTTTTTAAAAAAAAAAAAATTTTTTAAAGGCAATAAAACACTACAGGTGATGTTTTCACAGCTACAACCGGTCTTGTTATGGTTGTACTCACACTGAAGCTTAAGGGATACATATTGACGAGTGCTGGAAGCTGTTGAAAAGCCTCCTCTATATTGTGGTAAATTAATAATAAATCACAACTGAAAATTTAGTTGGAAGATACAAGCTGAATCACACAAAGGAGTGTGAAACTACTGAAAATTTAAGTTGCCTAAGGTCACAAAATCATAATATATAAAAAAAGATATAAGTAATGAAGAAATTTACTTCTTTAAAGCATAAACCAATGAAACCACTACTGATAGTGATGTCTTTAAGCAGAATTCTCTCTCCCTTCCTTTGATCTCTGTTGCAGATGGAAGCTGATGGTAACATTCTCACCTTTCACTCCTCTTTTGAATGCAAATAGATATTATAAAGTGTGTTAAGCAGGTGTTGCTAATGGAAAGCTTTTACATTTTATGTCCTGCTTGGCAATTGTTTAAGAAGATGTGGTGCTGGAGCTGCAGGTCACATCTTATTTGGCCCACAATCTTGTGTTCTGTGCGACCTGAGCTGAACTTTGCTAGAAATGGAGTAGGGGGCACCTCCCCAAGCGACTGCCAGAGACCCCCAAAGAGGCCCATGCAAACCCAGGTATTGCATAGGGTTGCACAAGATAAATGATTATGCATCAGATAGGCAGTAGCTATGTACTAGATAGGTGGGTTTATGTAAACCCTAGTGTATACATTCTTCTGCTTTCTCCTTGGTGTGCTTGATTTGTGGAAAGCTTCCATGCTGCACCCTGTGCAGAGTAAACAGTATCTGATTTCTAAACTTGACTCTTTGTCCGTGTTCACAGAATTGCTGAAATTCAGCAACAATAGGAAAGCTCAATTGCAAAAGAAGATGAAGGGTTGAACACTTCAACATTTTGGTCAAGTATATATTAAAAAAACCCCCACATTTAGGAGTCTTTTGAAAAACATACAGATTTCACTTTTAGAACTTCACATTTTGAAAACAAAAAACAAGTTTTCAGATTCTGCATATGATTAAGAGAAATTCAGGGTATGGGTTTGGGGTTTGTTGATTTTCTCTAGATGAAAGATCTGAAAGGAAATGAAAATTTCAACAGCTTTTCTCATGAGGTATGTATTTTGTATGAATATTGAAACTCTCAACTGAATTAGACTATGGAGAATTTAATACAATAACCTGGCAACACTAGGCCTTATAGATTAATTTTGTGTGTATATATGTGTTTGCTCCTAGTTTGCTTTTTTCCTGTTCAAGCATTTCCATGTGCCCTAAGGCAATCCCCAACACATGCAAGATATATCCTTACTCTCATTCTATAAAAATACTGTTCTGCTGAAATGCAAAAAAGAAATTTCTCACATTATCTTAGACACATTGCACAGAAACACAACAGAAACTAGCACATATAAGGAAAATTTTTTTTTTTTTTTTTTTTTACGAAGTTACATAACTACAACCCTGTGCTAGGTGGATGTGCCCTTAGACATAAGTGGAATGGTGTTTATTCATTTGTGGCTTTTAAGACATTCTTTGGACGAGTAGCTCAGCCTCAGAAAACTACCTTATTAAAGCTTAGGTTAGAAAAGATCCATTATGTTTATAGAATCTTAGATATTCAAAGAGAATTCAGCATACTAAGCAGATTAAGGATTTGTCAGCAAAAGCAAAACAAGAGGCTACCTCAGAGAAACGTTCACACTTGGTAGGAAACATCAAATGAAGAAGGAAAACAATGAAACAGAAGATGGTAATTTGTTAGAAAAGCCATGCACAAGTGATGAGCTCTTAAATTCTGTAAGACTTCAGAGGACCCATAAGAACAATTACAGCTATAGCACTGAAAAACAGCAGATGTAGTTTCTTCACAGTTCTTAGCCCATCATGATTCTTTTAATAACTTCAGAATAAAAGGGCAAATGGCTTTTCAGGACTTTATGGACCTGCCCGGTCTTGACTTTGTTTCAGCTTAGTTTCAGCTGCAACACCACATTGCCCAACAATCTGATGACTGTCTTCGAACTTGCTTGTAGCTTCAGCTTAGCTTTATGCAACTGTACCAAGGAATTGTACCACATATGGCAGAGGTTTAATAAAACTTAATGATCATTGAAGGTAAAATTCTGCATCAGGGAAAAAAAGAGTAGTGTTAGCAACAGACTGTCTGGAAACATGAAAAGGAATAGTACATGCAAAACTGAAAAGAAAAGAAAGTGAACTATCACCATTACCGACACCATACTGCCCTCGACAAAGGACTCTGGATACTGGCAACTTACCTCAGCATCGCGTGGTAGGAAAAAGGGCTCCTGACCTTTGACTGCAGGTGCTTAGAAGGGTGAGTATTGCAGTGGAGAACAGGGCAAGGTACCAGAATGTCCGTGAGCACAATAATTTTAACTGAATTGCTAGGGAATGATTTAACAATTTGACTGAAAGGTGTTAATATCAATGTAATTAGAGTAGTGATATCTTCTTGTTTTATTTTTATTACACTGTTAAAGCATTACTTAGACTAAATTCTTGTGTCTGCACAAAAGATATGATCCATGTTTGCCCATATGAAAATTCTGAGTGTGATTAAAGTTCATTCAGGTACATAGGTACAACCTCTTGTTATTTTGTACAGGTTTTTATGTGGCTTGTACAGACTGAATGTGGGGGTGATTGGTCTTTAAGTTCTCTCAGAATTACAGCAGAAACAGACAAAACATCAATGTGCCTCTGAGTGCCTGGAAGGACATACTTGATAAAAGTATGTTTATGCTATCTAGTTTAGGAATCTATCTTAGTCATTTAAAAGTTACTTCTGTTGTATGGAATACGGGCTTTATGCCCATGTTGCACCTACAGAGATGCACCCTAACTGTGTGTACGCTAGCATCCAAATGCAAAACTTTTCTGCATCCAGTTGGAAACCCAACCAGCTGCATAGTATGGAGGCAACTGTTATGTTCTTGAGCATCTTTGGGTGATCTGAACAGACCTTGTTGCAGAGCTTTGATGCTGAGTTTTGTTCAAGTCGCATCTATTTCTCCACAGTGATTAAAAAGGGAGCATGTGCTCCTATCTTAGAAGCAAAACAACATGCCTAGAGATATTTATGCTAAAAATTCTGATTTTCTATTCTGCTGGCAGTAATGTTAAGAGACTTGTTAGGCTAACAAAAGAGAAAGGGAAATCCATGGAAAAATGTCTAAAACTATTTAAGGGAAAAGTTGCATAGAGAAAAGGGATAAAATAACTTAAAAGCAAAGTACGGTAACATTTCTCAATTGCTTGAAAGAATAAGAATTTGTAGAGTTGTTCTGGAACAAAGCTAAAGAAAAAAATTGCATGGAGGAAAAATGGTGAGAACTCATAAAAACAATTCAATTTAATGAAGCACGCCAATCCTTTAATTCAATATAGCAATGTGTGCTGACATAGCCAGGTGTAATATATCACACACAGCTTCAAGAAGATACATAATTTTCCACAGATTTTTAAAACTCTATGATACTAATTAATGATTAATTAGTGAGTCAATAATTAATGATTAATTAGGGATTCAATTATTTGATATGCTAAAGGAGAGTGAAGAAGTGAAGCCATAAATCACATTAGGTAGTGGGCTGTTTGTACATGCATCACTCTGTACCTTTGTAAAATGAAAATAGGAAAACATGACACTAGAAGGTGTAGAATAGGAGACTTTGTAGCATTGTTACTTGACATTTTGAGGACAGCAGTCATATTTTCAGAGATATGCAAAATTAAAAATAATTTAAAATGTATCAAATTGTAATTCATATTTCTGGGAGTTACTCAAAACAAGGATCTATGACTCTTAATCATAATTTATTCAACTCCAGTCATTTAGGTGTATGTGAATATGCACTTCTTAATCTTAAATCCACTGTCATTAATGTCACAGGCACAACCCAGTAAAATATAAGACTATTGGTGTTGCTCAATAGTGAGCACAATATTACGTTATAATGATAAAAAACATCATTCAAAGGTAAAGGTTTCCTTTTGAAGGCTTGAAATAATAAAAATCACAGTATCTTCAAGCAAAAAGTATGTTTACTGGCATGTCTCCACATATGATGTAGTTTTCCATCAGATGTTTCTCCACTCCTGATTGAATACTAGGACTGTAATGAGTTCTCAGTGAAACAATCAATGTCCTTTTCTGCACTTCAGATACTTTAGTTGGTCAGAATTTGTTTTATTAAACACAGGGGAAAAAAAAGACAGTTGTTGGATTCTGTTCAAAAGCTTCCTTCATTCACATGGAAAGATCTCAACAATTTTAATGTGAGACTTCTTTCTTTATTTCAGGAGCACTGCATGCCTATACTAAAGACTGTCGGGTTGTGAAGAAGTAAAATCAATGAAAAAGCTTATGCCGCTTTCAGTAGGAGCAGATTTTAGCCATACAGAGAGTAGATACAGGAAATTTTGTTCCTTTTCTACCTTCAGACAGTAAAAGATAGGGTGCTTTTTTGCCTTGATTTCTTAAATTCAGATAAATTTAAAGTTGTAGAGAAAGATGTGGCATCATTAAGATGTGCATAATCAGAGCAGAATAGGAAATAATATTTCAATAGATCAAAGACCTCTTTGGTTTTAAATGAAAGCAATCATATTGCTTTATGTTCTAGAAATAAACAGAGGGGGAAAAAGTCTGATTTTTTTTTTTCCTTTTTAACTGAGAGGCAGAAATATACAATATGGATTTTAAACTATAGAGATGGAGTAAACAGAGCAGGGAGAAGACTTCCTCACGTACTTCTTTGTTTGTCTCAAGAATAATTATTCTCTGATAGGAAATGCACTGAATAAATGGGTCTAAATATGTTATAGATTTCAAAGGTTTCTTCTTCTCACTGTGCTAATAACTAATGATCTCGAAAATTTATTCTTTCTTATTTTCCCTGTTATTAATTATAGGAAGATATTAATGTATTTTTGAGGTGCTGCTAGGTAAGCACTAAAGCCGTCTGTATACTGGTATCATTTATGAGAAATACAAACTGCATAATTAACTGTAACTAAGTGTAATTTTTTAGATGCAAGACTTTATGAAAATTATATTTTTATTCATACAATGGTTGCTGAAGAATGCATTGATTGAAATGCATTTTTCAATATTCAGACATTGCTAAGGGATTTGCTTTTGATAATTACCAACTATACTCTGAATGTCATCTTAGCTTAGAGATTCAACTGCTAAATCAGCATATCTGTATTTTCTGTAGTTAGCCTCAGACTTCAAAGGTATGCGAGCAGATGTTGAACTTAAAGTACTCATGTAGACTTACCAAGGTTAATGAATTATAGGGTAATTTAGCACATACTGCATTCTCTCTAAATAACAATGCTGAATGTTATAATTTTCTGTTTCTCCTTGCTTTGACTTGTTTTTACATCATCTAAAATATTTCTGATAAAGTCAAGAATTGTATTTAAACAAGAACATGTATTTAAAGGTATATTTAATTGTCCCAAATTTTAAATGTATATTTCGCTACATCTTGAATAAGATCAGTCAAGATCTGAGCTACAAATTTTGCAAAAAGAATTAGCAATGTTCTACTTGGTCTAAAATATAACCTAAATTTAAGGGGGAGAAAGGCTAATAGTGCTGCAATTTTCATAAACCAATAATTATGTATTACCAATAATAAACTTGGTCTGAAAACTAGGTTGCATAGTTCCATGAAAGAGAAATCTTTCAGTTAGTGAACAGGTATCTAGGATAGAATGGGTATTTCAGCATCACTGTGTGGAAATCAATATTTTTACTGTGACTGTTATAGGTTAAAGTTTTATTAGGTTAAAAAAGTATGGTCCTAGGAAATTTATAAAGCGAGATTATGTTTTAATATTAATGCATAATAATGCAAATGTAATTTTCTTAAATCAACTTTTACTGAAAAAAAGCAACCCTTTCCCTTTCTGTATGAAATAATGAAGTGCAAGAATCTAAATGTCTGATAAAAAATGTTTTATACTGGTTTTCAATAAAAAAGACAGCTACAATGATAACTTGCTTGCAATTTAAGTGTGTGTGCATTTGAAAAAATGATGCTGTGTTTTCCTGTGAAAAGGAAAAAGAATATCACAACTCACAGATTATAGCAACACAATGAAAAGTATAGGTATTAACAACACCAAATGAGTCAATTACAGAATGACCTGCTGGTGTCACAGATAGATGGGTTTTAAACAGTGAAGTGTTGAGATGCATATTTTGACAATATTTAAGCAAAGAGATAAGTGATACAAAGATTCTTAGAGAGAAAGATATCTTTCTCCATTTAGCAGAGAGAATCATCTAGCTGTTTCCAGAAAACTTTATCGTGATGGGAAAGTCACAGAAGTGGTGACTATAGATGTACAAAGACATTTTATTGGTAGTTGAACCTCATTTTTTTATTTCATTCTTCCATCAGGATGTAGAGCATGCATTCTGCTGAGCATTATACTTCAAAGTATTAATCTTAATTTGAAAACGCATTGGATGTGGGGATCCAGCTGTCGGCAGCAAGGGGCTGCAGGAGTGGCCTCTGAGAGAAGAGGCCACGGCTGCGCCTTTTCAGACACCAGCACCACTGGTGGACCCTTGGTGCACTCAGGCCTACCTGTGCTACCCCCACTCCATATGGGGACCCAGATGACCTGGGAAGCCTGCAATATGGAAGACCCACAGCATTCCCACCACCTATGGGGATCCAAGCACCCAGGTGTCCCAAGTCAATTCTGTTTTTCCCAATGAGATAATCACTAAGTGATCTCCCTGTCTTTACCTCTATCCATGAGTTTTTCCAACTTCCCACCCTGTTAGGGTGGGACAGTGAGAGAGCAGTTAGGTGGGCATCTGGCCAAAGTCTGAGGTCAGCCCACCACGGTCTTCTGTGGCCAACAATTTCTTTCCCCAGCTCACACAACTGAAAGGCAGTTGAAAAGGCAACTGAAAGTGAAAAACACACTGAAATGCAGGAGATTGCTGGTGTTTACCTTCCTAATGTATTTATGGGCAGCAGTCTTTGCCACTCTGTTTTGTTAGGCTGAACACTGCAAATTCCTAGAGAACAAGGAATAGTAAAAATATGCATACATTTTGAAAGAGCATACGTTTTAGACGGAGTCTTCTAATGGAAGAGCAAAACATACTCCAACCATACTAAGATTGCATATGAGTAAATAGAAATTTAAAAATGCCTTTAAAATGGACAGATAAGTGCATATCAACTTGTCTCTCCATGTATATTTAGTTGAATAGGCACATTTGACTCCTACAAATAAATTTTATTCATGTCAAGATACTTTTATTCCCAAGGAAAACAAACTAATTATTCACTACAGAAGCATGAATTAAGTTTTTACAACAGAAGCTTTCAAAATATTTTGAATTTACTTTACATTTTGATTCTTTCCTGGTTTTGTGTAAAGTTAGTGGGGTTTGTAGTTTTTTTGTAACTTTTCTGAAAGTATCTTTGTATATTTATAGGCTCTTTAAAAAGAATGTTGGTGGGAAGTCAGATTTTTAAATAGACTTTCACAGAAAATAAGCCAAGATAAAAACTTGTCAAGATCCCAAGCCCTCTCCCATCTTGTCTGAAATTATTGGCTTTTATGAAAAAAACTTAGAAGATGCCTGAAAAATGGCTGCTCCTTCTCTGGAGAAGTGTTTCTTAGCCAGAGATCTCACCTTTGGTGCCCACCTCAGCTGCAGTGTCACAGCAATGCTTATGTGTGATCATGGACCCTGTTGGTCTGGACGTGGACCCTGGCAGTGAACTGAGCGCCAGTGTCCCAACCCGTGCTTGGCCTGTCCCCTGGGAGGGCTGGGGCAGTGGCACAGGCCTTGACCAACAGCACTGATATTATGGCCCCATGGGGAGACCTCCAGTCCCAGGGAGTTGCTGACCCATGCAGAGCCCTCACTGAAATTTACTGCTTATTCCATCAGAAAAAAGAAATTTCGTGCTGCAAAGAGGATCATCACAGAACTGTTAACAGATGAGCTCACTATATTGTCACAGAGTAGAATGAGTATGAACTTTGAAGCTTTCTAAGATTTAAAGATTTGATTTCATGTTAATGTTCTGTTGACATTTAAATTTTTACTATAATTTACAGCTTCTTTAATTTGTAAATTATCCCTTTATTCTCCCTCTCCCCAGAAATAAAATCAATGGTTTTTTGGTGGGTATTTTGCTGTTGTTTTTTTGGTTTTTTAATTTAGCTTTTTTGTCTTTAGTTGTTTTGATATTTTAAAACCCAGATCTGAATATTGTGTCAAATACAGGGCAAAAGACAAAACTTCACTTTTTACAGCTACCCATTCAACAGCACGCCACTGGGAGTCAGAATCAGCAATAATTCTGATAATAGCATGTCTAGAGCCAAGTAAAACTCAAATGTAACAGTGAGATACCCACAGGAAAAGTTATCTTGCAGTCCTTAGCTTCTCACCTAAGCTTCCCTCCTTCTTCCTGTAAAACTATTCTGACATGAATCCCAAGATCAATGTCTAGATATAAGTGCATGTTGTCTTGAAAAAGAGAGCAAATAGAAAGGCAAGGAGTGATTTAGCTGTTCTTCTTCATGCCAGTACCATGACCTCTGTCATGAAGTTGCTTTAAAGCAAAATTCACAGCTTGATTTTCCTATTGCTTACTTTTCAGTAGGAGCATGCAGTCATAAGCAACACTAACTCTTGAAATATTCATCCTACTTCTCTCGTAATAGTTAATACAAAAATAAACTCAATCAAGAAGCCTGACTAACAGGATGTTTATCAGGTGTCGTAATACTAGAGGGTTAAGAGGAAGGCTGACAGTTAATTTAGTAGCTAAGGAGGGGATTTTCAGTTCACAAATAAACTGGGTATTCTTCAATTAATTAAAATTTTGGAAAATGGCAGTAAAAGAAGAAAAACATAGTCATTCTTAAAAGAAATGCAATAATAGAATCACCTTCATAAGTACTGGGACAAAGATTGTCTAAGGTAGTTCTTACAAATTTGAATAAAGCAACATGTGCTTTCAATTCAAATGTATTAAGTTTACCCATAAATGTATAAACATAATGTGCTAAACACTTGATGTGTGTATTGTAAATGCCCATAACAAAAAGAAAAAGCCAAAGAACCATATTACAGCATACGAAACAATTAAGAAAGGGAGCAAACAAATAGTCCTATCAGAAGAATCCATTCAGAAATTTTTTCAGAAAGAAGTTCAACATACAGTTAAAAATGGCTGCACTTAACACCCTGGTATAAGTTACTATCAAAGTGTAGTAGATCTTTATCATATATAACATAATAATGAAAATATTGTCCTGTAAAGTAAATCCATAGAGTAAATAAAATTGACACTCAACCTGTAATATGAATGCATTAATACTTACTAAAATATTTTATGGAATAAACATGTCTTCAAGCTTTTGTGTAAATGAGACTTGGCTAAACTGGGATCTATTACATAACTTTTCATGACTGTTTATTTTAATAAGGAAAATAAAAGAAAAAATGAAGCAATCAAAATATTAAATTAAATCTACTTAATGTTGCAGAAAATCTGGAACCTTTATTTTCTATTTCTGATTATTTGATTTTATTATGTTAATATTGAACTGCTGCATCTGTGTTGATATATAATGCAAACCCCTAGGTCCTTGTGTGAGTTTATATCTACTATATGGCATATTACTGATATGTTTACTGAAATATTTCACAAAAAGAGTTTCTGATCTTTTTATACATACTGATGTTGACTGATGTTGACTACAAGCATAGGATTTTTCTAACATCATCGGGGGGGAAAGGCTCCTAATACAGAATTTTATTTTATGGCCTAAAAGGATTTTATAACTTGCCTGGAAATATTAACAGTGGTAAGGACAGTTTCTTTCTCCAGCCAACTTAGGTTTTAAATGTCTTAAAAATTGAGTTTTTGCTTGAACAACTTGAATAAGAAAGTTTAGGTGTCCAGGTAGTACCAATTGATGGTCGTAAATGCCTGCAGAGAGTACTTTTGGCTATCCAGAAGTTCTAGACACCCAGTAGTGCAATTTACTGTACCTGCAAGAGCAATCTGCAGACATCCAGAGCAGGAGATGGAAAACCACAAACACATGTAATGAGACAATGAATCCAGAGAGCAGATGCCTCTATGTCAATGAATTCCAGGCAATAGTCAGTCTCCTGAGTAAGTGACAACTGCTGTTCTTTAAATAGTATTTCTTATTTATTGTACTATTTCAGGCAGAAGAGACTTGTCTCTAAGCCCTCTTCAGCTTGGAGGGAGGTTGCATGTGAACTCGTCTTTCAGAAAAGATTTTTAATCAGAAAGCTCTAGGCAATGTTGTGGTAGAGCTAGATTCCCTCATTCTTAAAGCAGCACTTCAGAGTATCTGTAAAGAAGTTTGACTTAAAAGATTTGTTTAAGTGCAAAGCATTTTCACTTAAATGTTATAGCATTGAGATTTGAAATATCTTTTGAAAGTGTTTTGCACACATTCACAATTAAAGTTTATGATAATGTCCTGTGTATATAAATTGCACATATCTAGAGGCAAAAAGCAGAGAAACCAAAACATTTCTAATTCAACAAATCTAACTCAACTTTCCAAAAAGTGTTGAAAATAGTTTTGTAGTAGGGGTATCAGAAATAAGATTAAAAGTTTTAAACATAAGAATAAGATGCAGCTAATTCTTAAATGTGTAATAAATAAAAAAGGAGTCATTACAGTGGAAAAGGCTAGTCTGAACTTATAGCCTAAGAGCAGCAGTCAATCTCTGCTGGTAGCTTGACAAGAAAAAGGCAACAGCTATGATGGCTGATAAACTGCCTGAGCTAAAGAAACCCTATGTAAAAGCTTTGGTAATAAACTGAGTTTTTGACCTCTGATTGATGCTCCCATCATTCACAAAAAAATGTTGTGGAAAGAGCCAATATAATGATCAGAGTATTATTACTGACTTTTTTCAAAGTATGTTACTCATGTATATGTGCTAACTGGAACTCAGAGATTTTTTTTTACAAAGCAGCTGGCTAGTGTGCTTTCCCCATTCTTTATCTGTATATTTCATTATTCCTAAATGTAGTGCATGATATACCATATGGTACTTTGTTTTTTAAAGTCGATTGACTTCTGTCCATTTAGTTTTTCACAATTAAAAAAAAATTACAGACAAAAAGAAAGTTCTGTTGCACCTATAAAGTAGAAACATGCCAATTAATTTTAATATTTCACTGGTTTGAACCCAAAATTAATCATACTAATATAATTAAATGAGCATTTTTGTATTCAGTAGGCCAGTAAGGTAGCACCATTCCCAGTAAAAGGCCACAGTCTTTTTGTCAACTCTATCTTACATGTCCTTTAAATGCTGCAATGAAAGTGATCTCTAATTTCCTAAAGTGCGTGTATACATCCAGTTGCAAAAATCAAAATGGATGAAACATAAAGGCCAGAGAATTTAAAAGGATCTGGGTTGACAAAAATTTCATAATAACTTCACTAAAAGAAAAATAAGTATGGGTGTAGGACTTGAGGAACCCAAGAACTTTATTAATGCACTCAACTTCTACATAATATTCAGTCTTACTCTTTCCTTCCAAATCACTGCCTTTAGTCAGTCAGTCTTTTGCACAGGAAAACAGATTATTTGCTGTCTCATAACTTGTCTTGTTAAATGGAACAGGGAGAGAAACTGAAGAGTCTATGAAGGTCTAATCTTCCTTACATAAAATGATATCCTTCATGTCATCAACCTTCAATCCTGTTCCTCATGGCACAATAACTCTTCAGTAATAAAGCTAAAAGCAAAAGAGCAAAAGACAGGATTAGTGAGGAGTTCCACTGTATGGGCTTTTCACAGAGCAAGAGAATAAACAAAGTGGAAAGAACTGCAAGAAATGCTAAAGAAGAATTCGAATCTTGTTCCACCCTCTGGGAAAGATACATCAGTGGAATTGATTACAAGCAGTCTATAACTAAGGTCAATACTTTATATTTCATGAAAGTTTTTATTCAACTGAATTTCGGTAGCAAAATGGCTAAATAACTGCAATGTCTAAGTGCTTTTGAGTGTCTAAAGAGCATAAATTAGTTCATTTTGTAACTTCAAAAATTTCTTAATTTTTGTTTAACTAGAAATTTTTGAGCAATTCTAATGGACCTTCAGGACACTGTCATTTAGCAACTGCTTATTATTAATTGCTAAAATACAAAAACTAAATTAAATTAAAATCTTAGACGTTTGTCTTCTTTTTTTTTTTTAATTCACAACATAGATATAATCCACTTTAAGGAAAATATTGTCACATCCACATAATTTTGGAGACCAGTAATGGTGCCTGACTTTGATCCTTCTAATTCATTCTAGGACTTAGTATAGTTGTTTTGTACTAGAGTGTCTGGGCTCCCACAATTATTTTTATTTCACTGCATGTTTTCTTTCAATAGTTATTTATACAGAACACTTCTGTATGTGAAATCAGTCTCTTGTCACTCATTACCTATAATTAAATGTTGGCCACGTGGGACACAGCTGAGATGATTGATACTGGATCAGTAATTGGACCTGCTACTAGAGAGTTTGAAAACAACCCAAACCTCCAGCAGTTCTAGAGCTCTGTTGCTGACACTTTCACACTGTTGCATTAAATTTAATTGGAATTGGAGAATGTACAACGTGTTCTGAGCTAAATCTTTTATACCTACTTTCTGTGTAAGCAGACCACCAAGATTTTGTCATCAGGCAGAATAAGCTCCCTCGTGAGTCTAAATAAGAACAGAAAATGTATTTTTCTTTAGGAAAAACAAAGAAACAAACATACAAACAAAAAACTTCAATTTTTCTCCTCAGAATGGGTGTAAAGTTAACCAGACCTACAGACTGGCAGGACCATAGATGAGTCCATATCCATGTTATCTGACAGTTCCATTATTTTCTAAGTAGCGTCTGTTTATGCCCTTATACATTTACCTCCAAAATGATTATACATTTAGAAAAACAAAAGAACAAATATCAAGAAAAAAATTACAACAGAAAACTATTTCAATGAGGTCACATTAAAAATATGATCTTAATGCTGAAATTTTACTAAGATTATGAAAGAAAAAGAGTATTATTTCTGATGTTAAGTAACCTGGTGTATTCTTCCTGGACATTTCCCACTGATACTAGGGAAGCACTCCAGGACTCTTTCATTAGAACACACAGACTGTCTTCTCACAGTGTTCCTTCCCCAACATGATGTAGGGCACCCCAGCTCCTCTGACTGCAAAAGTTAGGCTCGATTATAGTCAGAAAAAATAGGATTATTATCATATTATGCTGTTTTGATCAGGTTCCTCAACAGATAACCCACAGGCCACATGATTTGATAGCACTTGTATATTTTTCCTGCTAATTCTTTTAACTCAGACTTAATTCCTCTGAACGTTAATTCAAGTCTGTTCTCTAAGCATGAGAATTTTGTAATGGAATAAAAAAAAATATTGTTTATGAGTCATTGAGATGTAAAATTATTTTCATAGTACTTTAAAGATAATATTTAATGTGAACTTGCATTTCCTACTTATACTGACATTAATCCATATCTATGGAACTAGAGAAGATTTCACCATCGTGTAAAGCTAGTTGCTACGGGCCCAATTGTGTGTAAAATTTCACAAGTTAAGGAAATGCACAATGATTAAGTTCTGCTGGTTTATAATGTATTTAAATGACCAACTGATTAACAGTTAGCAGTTTAATACAGGAAACAGATGCATGTTAGATAAAACATAAAAATTATTTTGACACCTTAAAATATGTGTTTGAATTCCTCATCTTCCAGGACTACAGAACACTCATGTAGTTCAGATACAAAGTGTCCTGTGCTGGCTAGGTGGTAGACTGGCATGTCAAATATGTTTTGGCAGGTCTGACATTCCTGACAGAACAGGAAGGTGACCTCATTAGAAGTCTGTATAATGGAAGTATCTTTCAAGTATGATGTAGAAACATTTGTTTTCTTAAGCTTCCCAGCTTTGACAAATGTTTGTAAAAAAAAGTCTCTTTTTCTAGATAGTTAATAATTTCAAACTGTATATCTGAAAATGTAAACATTTTATTTGCAATTTATTTTGTTTCTACCTTCTGTAAAGAAGCTTGTTATTAAACTGAATATTTAAACTTCTAATTTTTGTTAAAGAAATCAGCATTTGAAATTTCTCATCAGCAAAAGAAAAGTTGTTGAGACAACAGTTAAATTCTAAGATAATAGCTGCTTGAAATCTAAAATACAGAGAGAGGAGGTTAAAAGTGACATCCTCTACTCTAAGGATAATCTGAGGTCAAAATTTTCAATTTTAGTTTGAATAAGCTTTGTGTTTCCGAAAAAAAACCCCTAATTTTCCCCACTAGCTATGCCTTATTTCAGCCCACAGTATGACCCTGGAGTACATTAATCAGATTCATTTCAGATGAAACAAAAGCAGAAGACTTGCTGGGAGGGAGTCTTCAGGGAACTACAACCACAAATGGATCTTCAGCTCCCAAAATCTGAAGTCATCATCCCCAAAATGTGCGTAGTGACAGTGTAATTTCCTCTGCAGTGACTGCTTTACATTCTGCATCCATTTCTCTGCACCGAGCTATCTCTTGATGTAGACAGCACGGGTGAATAATATTTTAGCACACCTATAGCTCTACAGTCTTGTGCACATTATACTTGAAAAGTGCCATGATTAATTTTAATTCATTGTAAATTTATGTTTTAGATTAGAAGTTGCATATTAGTATGCAAGCATTGGATTCAACAACATAATATATGCCGATGTTTTAATACTATTAACTTAATGGCTTTAAAGTTACATGTATTTGTGGGAGGAGTACCTAAGCAAAACTTCATGCAAAACCTTATCCCAAAAACTTTGAATCACCTTGAAATGAGAGAAGTCTGAGTGCTCTTTTCTATTTATTTTTTCTTTCACTTGTATATCAATAATTTTCATTTTAGTTACTGTATCACCCTCTGTGATAATTAGAAGGAATAATTTTGTAAGAGTTATGACTTGATTTTCAAACCAGAAAGTTGTAAAACGTTCATACAAAACTCTATTCCTAAGGATCACAAAAGTGTAAGGTCTAACAGCCTTTGATGTCTTAGAAGTTCTTCATGACTTGTTTCTGCTTGTTTGTTTTTAATTAGGGGTGAATGATATTCACAACTTGGCAAGAAGATAGGAAAATATTTTCATGATCTTTCTGAAGGAGAAACTTGACTACAAAAGAGTAAACCAAGTTTACAAGGTCATTCAGTAGCTTTGTGCAATTACTGAGCTCCTACATATGCACAGTATGGAGGTTTCCCAACTCTCTCCTTTCTTCCTTTGTTTTGCATTCATTTTTCTCTCAAGGTTTCAGTTTAACACTATAGTTCTTGCAGATGAAGAAATGTATGAATATGTGGTTTAGCCTACTCTCAACAGCAAAACAATTAATCTGAGTGTTGTCAAGGGGTTCCCGGCGTTAGGCTGCTCTCCACCTCAGCGCCAGGCACCCGAGTCTGAGGCTTGGTGCTGCCTCCAGACGATGAGCCAGTGGATGGCCCCGAATGTGTCTGCCCTCAGGGAGGCACAGACCAGAACGCCGACGTCTCAGGGAACACGCAGGAGGCAAAGGGTTGGGAGCGGGGTCTCCGCAAGCTCTCCTTTATTAAAGGGTAGCACGATGAGGGACAGGGGATCCGGCCGGGAAAGCTCTCTGGGAGAAGTCCCTCGAGCACTGGGTGTGCAAGGGGTTAAAAGGGGACCAGAAAGGGGAGGGGTTTAGGGTCACAGCCAACCGGGGTAAGGCTTAGGGGACGATCTGAGGGTTCAGGATCCAATAAAAACGTCTGAGGAGAGCGTACATAACATAACAACCAATGAGCAACCGAGTATAACAGATCTTTCTGGAACAGAAGGCAGAACTTAGGCTTAACAGACAGCTGGGGTGCTGACGAAGAGAGAGGGAGGGGGTGGGCCCTAGACACTACTCCCATCCTCCAACTCCTCCTTCCAAGGGGAGGAATCAGCATCGGAGGCGAGGTCTGCAATGCCAGCCATGGCAATCTGAGGGGAATGACCCGCCACATCTGAGTAGTTTGAAAGTACACATAAGGGTCACTAATTAATTAAAAATTTAAATTAAAGGTTTGAAGTCCAGCTTTCTGGAAATACAGGTGTAGCATCGAGACTGATATCCAAGGTCTTCAGAGGTTGTGGTAATAAGTAAACAGGGTTAAAGATTTGACTAGGAGCCTAGTCCGTGTCAGCCTAGTTCACAACAATTCAGAAGTATTTCAGCTAATAGTTTCATATCAGTAGAATAACTGCTCTGCAGTTACGCTGCAGATTCCTTTTTTAGTTCTGTTTGCTGTGATTTTTGTTAAAATACTTAACATGTATTTGATCTGCTTTACTTAGAAGATAATTAGGATATATAAGTAATTTTCTATGAGGATAATGCAGATGCTACGCTGGATTCTGCACCTACGATGGGGCAACTCTGGATGTACACACTGGGAATGAGATGTGGAAAATAGTGCTGAGGAAAAGGACCTGGGAGTCCTGGTCGACAGAAAGTGGAATGAGTCAGCAGTGCCCTGGCAGCCAGGAGGGCCAACCGTGTCCTGGGGGGCATCAGGCACAGCATCGCCAGCTGGACAAGGGAGGGGATTGTCCCACTCTGCTCTGCACTGGGGCGGCCTCACCTCGAGTGCTGGGGGCAGTATTGGGTGCCACAATATAAAAAAGACATTAAGCTTTTAGAGAGTGTCCAAAGGAGGGCAACTGAGATGGTGAAGGGCCTTGAGGGGAAGCTGTATGAGGAGCAGCTGAGGTCACTTGGTCTGTTCAGCCTGGAGAAGAGGAGACTGAGGGGAGACCTCATTGCCGTCTATAACTTCCTCGTGAGGGGAAGAGGAGGGACAGGCACTGATCTCTTCTCTGTGGTGTCCAGTGACAGGACCTGAGGGAATGGCCTGAATTTGTGTTAGGGGAGGCTTAGGTTGGATATTAGAAAAAGATTCTTCACTCAGAGGGTGGTTGGGCACTGGAACAGGCTCCCCAGGGAAGTGGTCACAGCACCAGCCTGACAGAGTTCAAGGAGCATTTGGACAATGCTCTTGGGAACATGGTGTGACTCTTGGGGATGGTGCTGTGCAGGGCCAGGAGTTGGACTCGATTATCTTTGTGGGTCTCTTCCAACTCAGCTTATTCTGTGATTCTGGGAAAAGTTTAGCTGAACAATGAAAACATCACAACATCTGGAAGATAAAAGCCAAACTAGAAACCATAACAAGGCCATCTGTCAGGGTCAGTCAGCAATGACAAGATATGGTCTATTTTGCAAATCTCATCAGTTTCTTTACCTGATAGTGGTCTCTTACAGGCACAATACCTTGGATAAGGGCTTTAGATGGATCAGATGTAGTTGACTAAATAGTAATATGAGAGATTTAGGATGAATTTTTGTAGCATGTTATAGACAAAACTACACTCATAAGCTCTTTCTCAAGCACAAACTCTCTGGAGTGTGATGAAATTGGCTTCCCATGTGCCTTTCTTAGATTTCATTACTTTTATGAAAGTGAAGTAAATGTAGTATATAGGTGAGCTTTTTATTTTCTAGTAAAATCTTAATCAGAAAAGTCAGCAGGCTGTCCTTTGCATACAATTTATGGAACATCCTAAACACTGCTGCAGTTACAAAACTGTTTGCAGGGTACTTTTCCAACAAATAAGCTAGTTTAATAACTATCTGAAATAGTTTATTAAATCTATTTTCTTGAAAAAAAAGTAAATTAATTATATGCTCTGATAGCCAGATTCAAATAAAAAAAATTGATACTTGAGGGAACTTGAAAAGTTAAGTCTCCTTTAGACATCAAAGGAGAGCAGATCAAACCTTTGGTGGATTGGATCATTATGCAGAATTCTTTCTCACTCCCCATTAGCCGTGTGGGATGCCTACAGAAAGGTTGTTCCTTCTGTCATAGAAAATCAAGAAGGAAATTAAAAATGTAGAGGGAGTAGATCTCCAACTTTTTTCAAGTTTCCACAATCAAAATTGTACACACACACACAAAAAAGTTACCACATTTTTTTTTTATAAATTCTAAGTCTCATAAATTTAATTGAATTTTGCTAGAATGGTGATATGGCAATTTGAGTAAATTACATTCCAGCCTTTCACAATTTAAAATTCTGATATCTCATCATGTTTTTTACACTTTTAAGATAATGTCATAATGCATTTCAGAATTGATTCTATGCAGAAAAAGTCACTTACTACGTCAGAGCTTTCCAGAAATATCATATAAGACTTCAAGACACAGATACTCTGTTGACATCTCTTAACAGGTTGTGAATTATATAATTCAAATCCAAAAGAAATACAAATTATTACAGGTTTTTAAAACAAAGTACCATTTCAGAAATCTTCCTTGAACAATGGCATTTTTGAGACAAGATGGAAAACAAACAATGTGTGTTATCTTTTCATTACTCATGAGAAATAGTGACTGGCTTCAGAATTTCTGCTTTTCTTTAATGCAAAACCAAATCTGTGCTGGTTTGTGTTTGTTTCTTTTTCCTTAATTTTCTGTAAATAGCTTTGAATTACTGCTTAAAATTTATGAAAATTATTTTATGGGTAGACCTACTGTTACAAACTCTATAATTATATTCCCTTTCCAAGAAGATATGTTACAAATGTTCTCAGGATTAATTTCTAATATGCTTTGATGTATAGTTAAAACACTAGGGGACACTAGGGGAAAAAGAAGTTTAGTGATAAGTAATGTTCTTAATATACTGCATATTATTTTGAAATACAAATGAGGTTAGATTTAAATAATTTATTAGGGACCTAGAATTAAGATATGTCCATGAAATATATTAATGACAGCACAATTTACAAGTGAACAATCCAGATCTCTTGATACATATAGCATAACATCTAGTATTCAGTACTATAGGGCAGAATTTATCTTGAAAAACAAACTTTTATTTACAACAAACTGAAATAAGTGTGACCTAATAGGACTATGTTTTCAATTCATGATGAAGGAAGAGCTAGTAAGTGAAACACAATTCACAGTTAAAAGTGTTACTTTTTCTGGTTAGATTGGTTTACTACATATTAGTATAACCTAAAATTTAGTGTTGTGCAATGCCACATTATATTGCTAATTAAATAAACAAATGTCTTTTTATAAACTTCTAAAAATTTTTAATTGTTTTAGTGAATTTCTTACTATATGTTTTAATAGTTTCCTATTGGCACTTGCTTGTATGACATATTTGTTTTCATATCTAACTTTTTAAAAAGAAATACACAGATCGTAGTAACCACTTTCTTCATAATCTCACATTACAAAAATGCTTTGAGTTACAAAGAAAACACTGGACCTCACACCTAGCATTCTAATAGCAATTAATCAGAAACTCTAAACAGAAATAATTTAAATTAAAATCAAATTTAATGACAGATATTGCATTATGGAAAAATAGAGTATGGTCATATGAATGTTAACTTATTGTTAATTTAGTTTCAGTTTCAACCTCTTTGAAGTTGTTAATACAAGTGAGGTTGGAAACTCTGATATTATCTGGTAGGGAGGTTGTTCAACTGGTGAATATGCATCTAGATATGTTGGTCTGTCCTGCCAGCTCCTGGACTTAAAATTTTGTCAAAGTAGGACATTTCCCTTTCTTAGTATATCAGATATGCCAGAAGCTGGAGATTAAATCCAAGACATCCAATTGTGAAAGACCATGGTCACTACCCCAACCATATTTTGTTTACATTCCAAGAGGATTTATGCTACTGTATGACAAGTGCTTTCACAAAACTGACATAATTTTAGACTGGATACGTGAAAATTGAGATACTTTTAATATTACGTTTTTAAAAATTGTAGATCATATTTGATGGGTCTTTTTCTATGCACACCATTTTTATATTTTACATAAAATATTACCACATGGAAAAACAGATTTATGTAATGGATGAATACAATGGATTTTATTCCTGATAAAAACTGAAAGATCAAAACCTAGGTTTAAAATGCTATGTATTTTATATATAAATAAATATGTGTGTGTGTGTGTGTGCGCGTGCGTGCGTGCGTGTAAAAAACTAGATTTCTTTAGTGTAATAAAAAGGGGAGCAGAAGGGGAAAAATTCCTATATACTTTCATAGCACAATTTATAGTTTCATTGCAAAGCAATTTATTTAGTGTGTCACAGCAGACTGCAAAATAACTCCTACCTTGCTTGATATGGCAACAGTATGTGCCCACCTCATGTGCTGAAGTCACCTGTGTAAAAGCCCGTGGTCATTTCAAATTATTTCAAATGACAGTCATTTTGCCCTCAGTATATGTGCAAGGTCAACAACAAAGAACAGAGAAAGAAAGACCAATAAGAACATATGAGATGTTAAGTCAAAAAATGATATTAAGCAGCTCATGCTGGTAAAAAAAAAAAAAAATTGTAAAAATGGATAAGATGTCTCTCAGTTATTGCTGTAGTACCTTGAAAATCCCCTCATAGGGAAATAAAGGAAAAAAACTGTAAAAATCCTTCTGCTGCTTTAGGAAGTAATGCATACGAGTTCTGTGTTGTCTTTAAAAAATTGTAGTCCATCCTAGTCGTATCACAAAGATACATAATGTTGTCAATTACTTGGTCACTCCTGTTGTAGTTTTAGTGGGAAAAAAGGTCTGTCTTGGAACACTGAAAAATTCATGTGGAATAGAAACAATATCACTAAAGTATAACTCCATGAACAAAAAGGTGTTTTGTTACCACACCAATGTTGATATTAATTCACTGACTTTTTTTCTCCTAATTCTGGGTTTATATAGTCATTAAAAATAAACATAGAAAGCACAATATTTAACACGATGGGGTGAAAAAATATGAAACAAATCACAGAACAAAAAGTAGAAGTATCTTAAAATAAATTAAAAACATGGAGATGGGATAGAAAAATTTTTGGTTTGAGGTGATACATCATTAATAGCTAGTTACAAAGGTTTTTACATAAATCAAGAAATAAAGAAAAGCTGTGACAATTCTTGTGTCTCTGTTGATTAGAAAGTAGGATTCTGCTCCAAATTTGGACTTAAAATGTGTCAGCAACAGAACTAAATGTCTAGGCTCCCTTTAAAACCAAGTGAGATGTAAATGCTGTCACTGAGGTCTGAACAGCTGTTTAGTGCATCCTAAAAAAAAAAAACAAACTTAATTTAGACAGCTGGGTCACTCTTTAAGCTTCAATGTGTGCACTTGCTACAGCGTAATTCAGTTATCCATTCATAAATGTCTAATGCTCTTTGAGGAGCCATACGGCTTCGGAGACGTGCATGAGGTTTGCAGGTATGAGACCAATCCTGTGAGAAACCTGATCCCTCTAGAAACAGCTTCTGGAGGCAACAGAGGAAATGCTAGAGCACTTCAGGCAGCACCTCTTATTTCAATTCTGCATGACCCAACCAAATTCCAACTCCCTCTTCATTCAGACAGGAATTTAAACAGGTAAGCAATCAAATGAATTGCTGAAATACAGAATTGCCTATAGAGAACATACTGGAGACAAGGTTTAAACTTGTGGGATTTTCTACAAAAAAAAAATAAAACAAACCCTGAAAGGATTTTAACTACATCAATTAAATGACTATTCTTTCTTTTAGATTCCACATTAGAAACCTAATTTATCTAACTAAATGTATACACTTAGTTCAGCTGTCCACTCCTAAAAGTCTAGTAACATTACAATACCGTAAGATATTCACCCAGACTCCTACCCGACACTTTGGAAGGTCTTGTGCGTCTTTTAAGTCCTGCACACTTTTATTTGTACCTGATTGCTCGGATGAAACCTATGTAGTAAAATTAAACAAAATTTATACATTTACATCCAAGTGCAGAAAGATGTGGCAGTGATGAAAGATAGTTGGGTCTTCATGCTCCACACGCACACAAACACAGACCCTCTCCCTTTCTGCCATCTTTGATAAGCAATGCGGTTTACCCTAAGATAAGAACACTAGGTGAATATTGCAGGTGGAACTGTCTGGATGCTGGTGTAATTAACACATTCCAGAGGCTGGGGAGCTGAGATGGCTGCAATTGACTTTGGTGCACATTAGCCTGCAAAAGTGTACAAAATGCTGCCGAAGACAGCCAATTGGGCAAACTGGTCTCTGGGGGTCGCAGGCAGCTTTCTGGTTGGATGCCTCAGCTCAGCAGGGACTCATGCAGGGTATGTCCTAGACATTGCAAAGACGGGGGATACTCACTTTTGGATGGATGAGTAGAAAAGCAACAAGTTTCAGTAAAATACAGAGAAAAAGTCCTAAAGTTGCGACACTGGTGCTTCGTAATTGTGAATTCCACCAAAGGCCAAAGACAGTAAACCTGTACATTTACAGGTTTTTACATAAGCAGAACCTGCTTATACTATAAAACTTTAGACATAAACTGTAGACTGAATCTAAGCTGACCAAGCCACACTCAGACTTCTCTGAGAACTTCAGAAATCAAGGGGGTCTCTCTAAAGCTCATGGCTCAACGGGAGGGACCAAGACCTGAGTATACTATAATCCATTGTAATAGCGCATGCAACTGCATTGGCAAGATTTAAATACTGTATCAGCAATACATCTAATCATAATCATCCACATAATCATTGTGTCCTACTTCTCATGCCTCACAGTGAATCTTCCTTCGACTACTCTGCCACAGATGGCTAAGGTTCTTTCTATTCAGGGAGAGAGACACCGATTTGGGGTACAGTTTATGTCATCATAGAATAAATGTCTTAACCTGATTGGATGAGTTGTGTAATAAAGCTGTTTATCTTCTCTTTATTTTTCTCTAAAGGAAATCTGAGATAAGTAGTCCAGATACAGGTGTCAAAACGGCAAACATTTACACTGAGATTCATTAATTCAAATGTAGAACCAAAAATATCTGTGTGGAACACAAGAACTCACTATCCTTATTGTAATTTTTATCAGGCTTTATGTCAAGAGGAAGGGCACTGGTTTTAAGAAAAGAGAGGAAATTTCTGTGTTTAGCTCTCTTAAAACTTGAAGCACGGAAAGGTTTCTAAAACATTTGTAGGTGATATGCATGAAAATACCGGATTTTTTCTCAGGCAATAGAATATCTGCTACTTGATCTTAACAGAAGAATACTGTATCACTCTGATTTGTCTAGTAGGAAAAGTCTTGACACTGAGAAGATCAAGTAATGGCAGTAACAAACAAAATGTTTGAAAATTACTGTCCTGTCTCACACACACACACACACACACACACACACACACACACACACACACAGAGCACACACACTAAGTGTTCAAGCTGTAAGGTTTTTTTTCTTGACCAGAAAGGCATGCATCCTTAAAAAAACCAATAAGCTTCAACCAATCAAGCAACACAAAACAGAATGAATGCATTAATAGATCGATCCAGGTGAAAACATACAATTTTCAAATGAACTTCAACTGAGGTCTCTGAAATTCTCTGTCTCCTGAATTACTGTGTAAAACCACTAAAGCTAAGAAATTTTAGAATTAATTTTCTCCTCTAGATAATATCAATAGAAATGGTCATGTTGAGGAAAAGAAAGGGCAAATAGCAGGGAGGAAATATGAAGCAAATACAGTTGTAAATGTTAAAGGCACTATTCTGTAAGTAAATATGAATAGTTTGCTAAGTACAGTAAGTCTTTTGAATGCCTGAATGATATAAAGGGAGAAAATAAGCATGAGTGACTGACAAGAAATCATTGCGAGAGAATGAAGTTGGATAGTGTTAAATGGAGGAGTTTCAAAGCAACAATACAATCAGAAGAATTAAAATTATCTAAATTATTAAATTAAAAACAAATGAGCTGCTAAGTTTAATTTTCCTTTATAAACAGTCTCCCTGGGACAGATAAAGAATTGCAGCTGCAATACCATGACTTTCTTATTTCTCAATGAGTACTGAGGGCTGATGATGTAATTATTGCTGCTATCAAAGAAACTATCGGGTATGAAAAATTAACACAACTACTCACTCTGGAAGAATGATGAAGAAAATGGTTGTTCTCATTATGAGAAAGGGTATAATATCATTCCCATGTTTAGATATTATTTAGCATCATAACAAGTTAGTATCTTATACCAGGATGGTATTTATACTGCCAAGATCCTCAAAGGCCCTTAATCATCTTTTGATTAATTTAACTCCTTGTAGAATGTAAAATCTTTTTTTTTTTTTTTAATATCTGCTGGAAAATATAGGATGATGAGCTTTGGAAAACTAGTAACTAGGTAATGCATGTTGCTACACAAAGGTTCTTGAGACCTTTTCACACACACAAAGATTTATTAGTGGAGTGGATATCTGGTGGCATGCGTATGATTTTAGTGATTAAATTACTAAAGTTGTTCTTGGCTAAAATAAAAACAGAGATAGAGATAGAGGTAGAAGAGGGAGACATAGGAAAACAGGGATGAGGAAGAAAAGAGAAAAGAGAAAAGGAAAGAGTTGGCACTGGAAAATGTCAGGATGGACAGAGATGGGTCCCAGATGAACATTCTCATATGGAAGCTCTCCCATGCAGCAGTCAGTGATGAGAAAGAAATTATGAGGTTGCTTCTTTTTTTCTGCCACACTTCTCCCTTAAGGCTGCACAGCTGTCACTGAAGCCTTTTTAAATTCCTTTGGCTAGTCTTAGGTCTGATGCTATTAGTTGAATTACACCAATCAGATGCAAGTGTTGCACCTTCATTAGTCTTTAGGTGTCTATTCATATACTGTATTCAGTGATATTTAACAAAACAGTGCTAATCTCTGTACAGATCCCCAAGAGACATCGTTTGTTATTGATCTCCATCTGGATATTGAGACATTGACCACTACCTCCCCTCTGGATGCGACCTTATCCACTTAAGAATCCACTCATCAAATCCATCTCTCTACAATTCAGAGAGAAGGAAGTTTTTGGGGGACCATGTCAACAGCCTTAAAGGAGTCCAGAGAGATGACATCCATAGCTCTTCCATCTGATTCATCTGACAAGCTAAGTCTGAAAATAATTCTTCTGCCAGAGATGTGCAGAAACACTCACTTTAGACAGGTAATAAAAACTCAAGTATAAAAAAAGCAGGTAGAACTTTTAGCTATAAGTCTGTGCTGGGTAAGTACCATTACTGTACAAACAAACCAATCCTGTGTATTTCAGCATTCTAGTTTACTCATAAATTGTGAAAAGAAAAAACAAAAAATCAACCAACCAACCAAACAAAAAAACCCAAACCCACCTGGTTATTTTGTTGCTCACTATAGGCATCTACAAAAGAGATAATTCTTCCAAAAGGGAAGCAAAATTGTTTTAATATAAACTTCTGAAGACGTGTCTTCTGACTCTGAGTTATCCACACAGGACTCTCTGCAGACAATGAAAGTATGCAATGACACAGGCACCTAAAATGATGGTTAATCTCATCCTCAAATCCATTACTTTTCATTATCTAATATTAAGTACAAGGAGAGACTAGTACAGCTAGATAGTATATGCACATTGAATCTTTGGATCTCTGCAGCTATAAATGGTTGCTGCTGTCTCTAATGCAATTTATAAAGTGTCCTGACAGGGACTGAACACAGTTTTGGAAATAGTCTGGATGAAATTTACTCCTGAAATTCTAGGAGAAACATGAGTCACAGATTAGATTAACAGTCATTAAAGTACGGATCAGTTAGGTGCATGGTGCATCTAGACCTGAGAAAAGTGATCAATTTCAGGTTTTATATAGCCACCTGAAGTAAAAGTGGGAAAGACCCCACATTGTTTCAAGATTGCTGTAGTTTAAGTGCATATATGTTCCAAGTATCAATGTTTCATGAAGTGTATATAGATATACACACTTACACACACACACAAATATCCATATGTATTTGTATGCACATATATATATATGTAAATTTGAACCACATAAGTTACTAAGATTCTCATTTACATTTAGACAGTCCTGAACTATGCACAAATAGTGTGTACAAGTCTCACTGGTGCATGCATAAGACTACTGAATTTATCTTTGCCTCTATCATTACTATAAACACATGTTGTGAATAACCCAGCTAGAATTTATAATTGCTCATTCTTTCAAAGCTTTTTAATACTTTCATGTAGTTAAACTCAAATCCACTTCCACTCAGATATTTATCAGTTATTTCCATTTATGAAACTAATTTTACAAGTTGGGAAATGCTGCTGTGAAAAGAATTCTCTATTAACAAAATCATGTTAAAACCAGAAAGAACTCTGAGGCATGTTTCATTTTTAAATTGACAAGAAACATGAAAAAGCACTTAAATAAAAAATCTTTTTGTAATAATGTTTCCCAGTATTCATAGGATAACAGTGTATCCTGCCCTAATATACATATGTTATACCCCAGGGTGTAATTGCATTGATTTAAGCAAATAGATAAACAAAAGCAATAAAAATAGAGGATACAATTGTCAGACTTCTCTATAATTTTTTTGGTCCAGTATTAACTTTTTTTTATGAAGTGATATATAGACAGTATGTAGGGATTTTTTGGGAGGGTGGAATGTCTACACTTACTTGTGAATGCCTTCCTAGTTTATGATGAGAGCACAGAAGGTTAAAAAAATGCTTGTGATTGTCTCTTTTTTGATAGAAATACTGTGTTCAGTCGGCTATAATAAGGAAATTGCATAGATTTCTAAACGTTTCCAACCAAAGTATAATAGGGATTCTTTTAATTGTTCTAAGCACCAGCTTAGAACATTATTGACATCATTATTGAAAATACTGTTTGAAATCAATAATATGTAGGCATGTATATAAGTCCTGATGTATTTATTGTAAGCCCAGCCTAGAACAGTGGATTTAGTTCTGTATTAGAATAAGTTTTGAAATGGGACTCTAAGTGAGCAGTTGCGAAAAGGTAAAAATCTTTCAGCATGGACACACCTAGAGCTATTGTGTTGAATGAAGGTAGCTCTGGGTGAATGCTGAGTTGTGGCATCAAGTTTATAAAACACAGCACAGTGAAAGATACTTGCATAGCAGTTGTTTGGTGTTGTTACTTATTGGGCCTTACTTTAAGCGAGATAGCCCTTGGCAAGCCTTATGGAAACAACCTAGAATTTCATTATGGATTTTTTTCCATTAACTAGAATTTCAAAATGCACAGACATCACCTGAATTATAAAAAAATTTAATTTGTTCTCTAGGCTTATTGCTGACTTGCAACAGGTTAGCTTAAGCTAAGCTTATTTAATTTTTTTAATGTTAAGTTGCAGCTTGCCTTTATTTTTACTGTTATGTCTAATGGACCCTAAAGGTTTAATAAGCTTTTCCATGAAAAGATTAAATTTTATTTTAGTATGCTTACATGTTTAGTCTGAGTACATTTGTTAATATGAAAAGTGTATTCATATCACTTGTTGGCTCACATTATTTATATCTCTCAGTCTTCCCTTCCTCCTTTCCTTCCCTTTTTTTCCCCCTTTATTTCCTTTTTGCTTTCCATTTTTTTAAATGCTTGATCTTCTTCCCAGTCTTCTAAGAAGGAAACATTCCCATATCACCTCCTTGTTTCTTTCAGCCTCCCCTGGATGCAGTGCATAGATGTAATCTTTTCCTATGAAGATCTAAAATTGACTTATTTTGTCTGACCTGGCATGTGCCGGAGTTCTGGGTCATGTTATCCAGCTTGCTCAAGTTTTAATGAAAGACAATGGATTCAGTTCTAGAGGGAGAGGAACAGAATAACAGGCAGCAGCGGAACAGCAAAAAGTTGCTTTTTGTTCAGGTGTATAACACATGAAAAAAGAAGTTAGCTCCATAAATCTGATGTGAAAGTCAGAATAAAAACTTAAGGTCAAGATAACAGATCTTAATATTATATGAGAATGTTATTTTAACGATTTGACATCTTTACTGGTACTCATTTAAGGCATCTACACATACAGAAAGGACATTACCTTCCAGACTCACACCCATGCACAACATTGTGCACTCATGCACAATAAGTTATATAAAATGCCCATAAACAAACCACAAGTTTAAATGAAATCCAAACAGGACAAAAGGAAAAAATACACTCTGAGCATATCTAAATGACTTTTAACGCATTATGCAATTATTTCATACAGAAGGAAATAAGAATACATATGAGCCTTATTAGTTTTTGAAAAGTATCATTTTTAGCAGTACAATTGTATTAAGTACTTGAACAAGTAAGGCAGGACTGTTTCATAGTGCTATGTCCCATGGGTGTCATATTTATTATGTATTTTGCATCTCAGAATCTGTTTTTTCTTTAAAAAGGTTTTGCATCGTTTTGCTTTTGTGTAGGTTTCAAGAGTGCTAAATTAATCTTGAAAATATAGTGAAGTACCTTAGCTGTTTTTTGACGAATCTCCTTCAAAACAACTCACAAGAACACAATGTTCTGAGTATCAGCACTGTTAACTTAATTCTAAAAGAAGTATGGAAGGAAAAGGACCCCCACACACAAAAAAATTGTACAGGCAATGCATATGCACCTGTTTTCCTTTATTCAGAAATATCCTGCATATGTGAAATTTTCTATAGAGAGTCCAGTCCCCTTAGGACATGCTGAGCTAAGCACTCAAAATCTGACTTCTGACACTTTATACATTATCCATGATTAAGTTGTACACAGTTGTCTCTGATTGTATTATGTAGACATGAATGTCAAATAAGCAACATCTGCTTTATCCCATTTCTCACAGTCAAGATGGTGCTTTTTCCTGTATTTTCTCCACTCTTTGGAGTATGTGATCCACATGGGCATTGGCAAACATGCTTACAAACAGTTCAGCTGCATAACAATTAAATTCATGTCAACATTTTTTTAAGGGCTTTGAATTTTAATGTGCTATTGCACATTCAATCTCTCCTTTCCCTTTCTTACAAGATTACCAGGACACATTCTGAGGTGTTTGCTCAAGAGAGAAGTGGAGAAGAAACTGAATTGTTAATAAAAATATTGCTCACGTTTGGGAATATATTCTGGACTGTTTTGAATATGCAGAATAAGCAAGGCCCTTTAGACAAAGGGAGAATGGAGCTGTATAATATAATGTGACCTGTGTAAGAAGGGACGAAAATCTGAGAAGATGCAGCATGTATTTGGGCAATATAGAACAAAAGATGAACTGTGCCAAATAAAATGGACATACATATTAGAAATAGTTCTTTTTGTCTCTGTTAGTCTTTTTGGTTTGAATCAGGAAGTTTTCTGTTTTCCAACAGTAGAAAGTAGAGTTCAAATCAGCGTGTTTTATATTTCTATGTCCGTGAATTAAATTTTGATAGTTTGTCTTCAGTGTTTATGCATTTTGCAATTAATTTAAAATTGCATTAGACATTTATACTCACTCACTTCATAGATGTTACTCAAACCACATTAGGACATAGCAATGAAATCATACAAAGAGAGCAGTTCACTCTCCCCATCTAAACTTTGAGGTTAGAGTAAGTAAACCAAGGGCTAATCCTGAGTCAAAGTTTTAGGATCATTGTGAACTCCCTGGCTGGAAGCTTGCGGGATGAGCTAGGTTAGTGTACAGCTGTCCATATATGAGCTTATAGTGATACTCAAAGACATCTCACATTGAACACAGTTCCTATTGTTTTTCCTGTTTATTTGTTTCTTATTTCAAACAACTGCAGGAAACTTCTCACTTGCAAAATATTTATCTCAATAGGAAAAACTGCATCTAGGCTTTACCACAGCACACTGGATATAGCAACAAAAAATTTAACAAAAAGCCACAAGCTTTCGCAGGCTAACCTGTGAGTTTGTGTGGGAAATGAAAAGCTGAGGAATGTTATATTTTTTGTTGTTGTTGTTCTTGTTTGGTACAGATTTTATATAATACTTCTTAATGCAAATGGTCTTTGATCACCATCACACATAGCTGAAGACAAAGAAGGGATATTGGTCATGTAGGTAATTCTTCTGAAGATCAATTTATGCATATGTAGTGACATTGTTTGATCACAGGAAAAGAGGTAGGAATGAATCAAAGGTTTTGGTAGGAAATAAAATTTATTGTTGCTTAGACATAGCTGTTCCATAAAGTTAAATAAGGGAACACATATTTTCCTGTGAGGCTTTTAATTCTGGTCACATAAGCAATAAGTAAAAATGTCCTCTATTTTGTGCCCTGTAAGGTTGTTGCTAGAAATGACAGGCTTGTAACTCCCTCTCTTTTGTCTACCTCCCCTACCACTACATTAGTGTGGGTGAGGGGGTGGAGTGCAAACTGCAAACCCTTAGATTGATCTTTCTTTTGTAGCAAATGTGTATTTCATTAATTGCTGTATTTCAGATCCTTATTCTCATTGCATTGCTGGTCTAGTTTCAGCAAAGACAGACTTACAGTATATTTAATACATACAGGATCAAAACAAAGTAATTAATTACAAAATAATTCAAACCATTTTAACACTTCAGTTGCTATTTATTTGCACTCTCAGTGTGTGTTCAGAGGTATTACACACCAGATTGGAAACAGACATTTAATCAAGGCAACTAAAAAAAAGAGAGGAGAGTCATTGTAAGGACTCTGTTTTGTTACAAACACTGTAAAATTAGAAGATATTTAGAAGAGAATTTTTATAATATAAAATTTATTTATAATATAGAATTTTTTAATAGTGAGAATACATAGGCAATGTGAGCTTCCTGTAAAATTTTAATTAAAACCAAAAGAGAGTTATTTTGGTTACAAAATTGGAAAACCTTCCCCTTGGAAAATCTGGAATTACTCTGAATATACAGTTTTATTTTCTAACTGAACAAAACACCAGTCTTAGATTTTGTTTCAGTTTACTCAGCATATGTTCATTTCCCTTTACTATTTTTCACAGAAACATGGAATCACAGAACAACTGAAGTTCAAAGGGACCTCTTTAGCTCAGGTAGTAGAACCCTTCTCTCAAGCAGAGTCAGCTAAAGCATGTTGCCCAGAGCTGGGATTTGAATGTCTCATGAGTGGAGACTTCAAAACACATCTGGGCAATCTATTCCAATGATTGGTAATCCTCACATTAAAAGAAGTTATTGATTTTGTTTTAATATAATTTCCTGTGTCTCAGTTTGAGCCCATTTCCTCTTGCTTTATCATTAGATTCCACTGGACAGAGTCTGGTTACACATTTTTTAGCTCCCTGCAGGCAGGTCATTATGCATATTTACGGCATTCCCCCTGAAACTTCTCGTTACTCAGTTAAACACTCCCAGTTCTCTCTGCTTTTTCTTGAGAGATGCTCCCTTCAAGGCACTTTGCTGGACTTACTCCAGTACATCCATGAATGGTTTGTTGTTCACTTGCATTGTATCATAGAATCATAGAAACATAAAATGGGTTCAAAGAGATCTTAAGGATCATCCAGTTCCAGCCCTGGACAGGCACATCTTCCCCTAGACCAGGCTGCTCAGAGCTCCATCCAGCCTGGCCTTGAACAGCATGCACAGCTTCTCTGGGCAACCTGTTCCAGTGCCTCACCAGCCTTGCAGTAAAGAATTTCTTTCTGATACCTAATCTAAACATACTGTCAGTTTAAACACTTTGGTAAAATATGTGAATGATGTACCAATATTGTTTCATTCTGTGGCTTTTAGTGCTTTTTGTTGTTTTAGTTAGGTTTTCATGTTACTAAACTCCATTAATTTATAATACAGTTTAAGAAAGAATATCCAGAAAGTAGGTTATAAAATATTTTTAATGCTAATTTACAAAAGACAAAGTCTTCCTTTTACCTTTTTGATGAAGACTGCTAAAACAATTGCTTGAATAAGAAAGTTTTTATTGCCACAAGAAGTGTAACAATGTTAGTGAAAAGCCTTTGTTTGGTTGGGTTTCTTTAATAAATAAAAGCATTGCAATTTTTTAAAATTCACAAGTCAAAGTGTTTGCTTGCTTTAGGGAGATTGGAAGAAGATTTATTTTTCTAGAAAAAAAAAGTTATGTCACTTGATTTTATTCTTTCTGCTAATAAACTTTAGTGGTAATATAGAACTATTCTGACTTCAGAGACTGTTGGTTCACTTTTTCATTCATAGACATATGAAAAGAACTAGTTTTTGAAAATATTAATTAGGTTTCTACTTGACCCTAAGCTAGATACCTCCATATATCCTAGGAGATGGAAAAAATAGTCACAGCAGGGGAACTTAGCTCTCAAATGCTTGTAGCTGAAGGGCTTTGCTTCCTGTTATACGAGAGATGCACTATGGGTTTATTAGATAAAAGCAGCAAGACCATGCTGTTAACAGTATGAGCAAGCAAGCTGACAAGTGAATGAATTACAGGCCCTCCTGCATTTAGATTTCATATTTTTTCTCTTTTTTTTTTTCCTTTGAATGCCTCCTTTCTCTTGTTGTTTCTGAACAAACAATCTCAGTAAGAACATCTCAAGATGTTAAAATATTTCTTTCTCTTGTAAAAGATATGATTTTCTTTTCAGAATAAGTAAGCTGAAGCTCTTTTTGTTCCGGGAAGTTGGGGTCTCTGCTTTCTAATTAGAAGACTTCTTCCATTTTTTGTTTAGACATTTGAGTTCAATATAATTTCCATAACTGAAGGCTATTTCTCAACATATGGACAATGACTAACTGCATGTATAGCATTTCTGTGCAGGAAGACATATGTCAAGGGGATCACAACATGGTCGGTGGACAGCCAAGAAAGTAGGCTGGTTTGATGGTTTTAGTTTGTTAAAGACAGATATCACCTGACTAGTTACCATTTTAGAATGCTAATTTATACAACAAAATAACGTAAGTATCTAAAAGGAAGATGATATAGGCAGAAATGGCTGTTAGAAGAAAATATTCTTATGACAAATATTTGAAAACACTTCATATTTAATAAATAAAATTACAAGTCACACACAGTTCAGATTAGCAATTATAATTAATTTATGTAACAGCAGCACAGCAGAAATTTGCTATTAAGATACTTAACTCTTCTAAAATGTAGGTACTCTTAGAATATTGAATTGTGCATAACATTGAAATAAGCCATAGCTTTTCTTTTAATGAAGCATCACAGATTAATGAATTAAATGAAGATACTAATTGAGTAATTGACTGAGCAAATTAATTTGGGTTATTGTTGCAAATAAGCTAATGCTACGTTTATGAATGTTGCTGAGAAAAATACTTGATACTAAGAAAAATACGAACTTGCATCAACATAGTTAAACAGCAGTTGTCAAGCGTGAAAATATCATGAAAGAAGGAGTTTCAGTGACATATTGGTTTTTTCAGTCTGGCCTCTCTTGTGACTGGGCCTTCTGTTAATTAAAATCCCATTTAGTTTTCTCTATTGTGCATTTTTTATATAGCTAAAACTAATCAGGCTAAGGTCAGTTTCTTAATAGCTTCTAAAAATGAGGTTGAATGAACACTATATTTCATAATCTTAATCTGCAAGAACTCCTTATTAGCATAGATTTTCCTGAGCTAATTTGTGATGGGTTGTTCTCTTTGTTAATTATCTTAACATCTAAATACCTTTAAACCTCTTTAAATGAATACTCCCTAGCACTTATGCAGATATGAAACACTTGACTTTCCTTTGATTTAGTGAATCTTGCTTAGACTAATAGAATTATTGCAATTTCTTTTCACTATCAACCCGTAAGATTTGGTTGGCTGTTCATAAATATTTTTTGTAGTTAGTTTTATCTTCATATTTCTTCTCACAGTGTCATCTCTACTGCTTTTTCATCATGACAGAGAACATTTCCATGATTACTGCTTCATGTTAACTGATTTCTTTTACTTGACTTGGTTATAACAATAGATACAATGTTAATGCCTTCATTGTTCTTGTCCCTCTGTTTTGCATTTAATGTCTTCTCATTCTGTTTTTATTTAGGTGTTAAAAGTAAGCCGATATATTCACTAACTGCTATCAAAGACTTTTTTTTTTCAGGTATTTTGTTCACTTTTTCCTATATGCTGATCTCCATTGTATGTTCATTAACCCAAATAACTGTCTGCTTCTATTCAGGATCCAAGTTCCAAACTGAGAGTCACTAGACTGTCCCAAATTGAGAGTCACTAGAGGATCCAAAAGTAAATAAAAATAAAAATATAATCAAACTGAAAACTGGAAGAAATGTCTTCTTTTTCTTTTGTAATGTGAGATCACGACAGGAATACTGTAGAAGCTGCAGAATATATCAAAATATAAACATCAACATACAGCAGAAGGTACTATTTATATGACTAAGCAGCTAAGAAATTATTTTGTCTGTTTCATTAGAAATAAATATTTTTACATTAAATTCATTATTTTATTTAAGTATCTATATTCATAGTTTTTGCTACAGAAAATATTTCTTAAGAAATAATTTTTAAGACGATGGCAACAAACAGCAGACAAGGAGATATTCTGGTAAGTTTTATGAGAATGAAGATGTGAGTCAAGAACTAATAATAAATGTCACAGTAACAGATGTAAAATTTACTGGGGAGAAGGGGCAAAAATTAATGCATGAAATTGAAATGTTTAATTGCTTATAATTTTTTCTTTGATTGTTCTTTTATTTGGTTATAGCATGTTATAACATGCTGAAATTGGTCCAATCTCAGCTCCTACTAAAAACCCATGGGACCTACATGTTGTACTCACCGTGACACATTTGTCATGAGCACCTAGTATACTATCTATCCTGGCGATGGAAGAAGGCTGAGATTCGGATTAAACAGGTGAAACTATATACCTAAAACCATGGAAACATCAGAGTAATAAGCATGTCCCACGCAGTATGTTTACAGTCGTATCTGGACATGGAACAGCTTATCCTAGGTGCAGTGTTATCATTTACAGAGTAAGGCTGGGGTGGTTGAAGGAAGTCAGAGCTGTTCCACAGTAGGTGAAATTCAATGTAGACATTTTAGATGTCTAGTTAATGCTAGCACCTAAGACCACTAACTTAAGCAATACTGGTAGTTGTAGTCATGACCATGCACGAATAAAGCAGAAAAGCAACAAGACAAAGCAGACAGTAATTACTATTTAGTAATATGTAAGTCAATGTATATACAGGCATATTTATGTATAATATCAAAGTATATCATGTACAATATTTTAAGAGGAAGACCCACCATAACATAAAGACATCTCAATTCAAATAGAATGCCTAAGACTTTTCTACACATGTTCAAACTACTATTATTTGTCGTATATTAAATTTGTTTCACTGGGACAAGTCAGACCGGTTGTGTTTTAAGGAGTACAATCTATGTGCACATGAACTTTGGCCACCAGTATCAGAAAACTTTGTCAATGCAGTAACTTTAGGAAATACAGATGAAGTACAGTTGTGTAGGATGAGGTGAGGAGGGCTAAGGTGAAGCTGAAACTGAACTTGGCAAGGGATGCAAGAAAAAACAGGAAGGGCTTCTCAAGTATGTTACCAGACAAGGAAGGTCAAAGAAGGTGTACCCCCTGATAAACAATGCTGCTAAACTGGTACCAACAGAAGACTGACGTACTCAACATCTTTTTTGCCTCAGTCTTCAATGGCAACTTCTCTTCCCACACCTCTGTAGTGGATGGACAGCAGGATGGGAACTGGGGGAGCAAAGTACCTTCCACTGTGAGAGAAGAGCAGGCTTGTGACTGCCTGAGGAACCTGAATGTACATAAGTCTATGATGAGACGAGATGTATCTCAGAGTCCAGAGAACTGGCTGATGTCATTGCCAAGGCACTCTCCATGATATTTGAAAACTCATGACAGACAGGTGAGGTCACAGGTGATTGGAAAAGGGGAAACATTGTACCCATCTTTAAAAAGGGTAGAAAGGAAGATCCTTGGGAACTACCCACCTGTCAGCCTCACCTCTGTGCCTGGGAAGACCATGGAATTGACCAGAGATATTTTATACCAATATGACATCATACTCAACAACAAAAAGAGAAGTGAGGAGGGGAGCAGGCATTCATTATTAAGGCATTCATCTCGAGAATTAATGACTACCTGTACTGAGGCCCTTCTTTCCAGGAAGTGGCTGGATGTTGCCTGATGATGGGAAATAGAGAATAAATCTTTGTGCGTTTTACTTTCCTTTCATGTGTGACCTTGGTTTTTATTTATTTACCTGCCTTTATTTCAATCCATGGGGTTTTTTCTCCTCCTAGCACGCTGAGGAGGGGGAGTGAAAGGGCTTCATGGTGGGCACCTGGTAGCCAGCCAAGGTCAGCCCAACACATTTAGTCAGCTTTTATTTAATGCAGAGAGTGCCTTTGACCTCTGCCCGAGACCTCTGTCGGTTTACCCAGCCCTCTGTGCTACATGGGAATGCTGCAGCATGGAAAAAGCATTGGTTTTGATTTGCTCCCAGAGTGTATTCCACCAACTCAACTCTTAACCATGTTCTTGGTGTTAATGCTACCCATACCTTCCCCAGCTTCAAAAATGTCAGCTAAAATTTCCCACCAGACTTTGAGCTTTAGGCAGACATCAGACACTGAAAATTGTAGCTCATGTCAATAAACACTTCGCAATGCTGTACAGATGAAAACAAGATGCTGTAGCAACTGGCTTAAAAAAATTTAAATCGTGATCTTTCTCAGTAATATATACATAGAAATTGATATTTTTATATTTTTCCTCTCTCATTTCAAATACATTAGTGGAAATCCCCCAACTTTTCAGCAGATAAATGAAAGAATCTGTTGACAGTTTTCTTTCAATTAGTTTATTTGACAATAAACAAGTGTTTTTCAAAAGCTGCTCATTTTATGATGGAGAGCCTGCTTCTTGTCCCTCGTTCAGTCTTATCATGCTGGTAGAAAAAACCCAAAAATTAAAAAATCAATGCTAAAAGTTATTAAATATTATGAGAAGTTGGGCATTCAATGTCATCAAAACTGTGCTGTATTGATACTCTCATGCTGTTAACAATTCTAGCCTCAAAGACAATTGCATGCATTTTTTGGTGGTATTTCTCTTAGCTAGGTTTCATACTTTTTAAACTTTGGGGTAGATGAAAATCATTGAAGTGTGTCAGTGTGTGAGTTGAAGTGACTTCATAAGGACAGCCACAAAAGTGGTTCAATTTCTTTGTTCTTGTAGTGGGGTAAAGAAATTATAAGAGGAGACAAATACTCCTTTCTCAGGGAGTGAGATCAATTTCACTTCCTGGCAGTTTCTAAATTGTGTTTGCCAATTGTGACTGAAATTATGGAGACAGATGATCACTGGTCTCAACCTTTCATTATTCCAAGGCCACTGAGTGAAGTTGTGCACTGCTTTTAGGCTTTTCTGCTTTGTTTCAATTTACAGGATCTCAAGTTTCATTTCTCAAAGACTGGAATGGAGATAAGAGTTTCTGAAATCTTTTGTATACATAGGGCTAGCACACCAGAGATCTTGGGTTTCTCTTGTATCTTCCCTCTTCTTCTATTTCTCTTGACAGTAATAAATGTTCTATGGAAGACATGATCAGAAAGAACATCCATCCTTTTCATAGATCAAAACTTGGCGTTTCATTGTCTTTGCTGAAATGATTTACGCAAATTAGGTATGGTAGCTGTAACAGACTGGACCTTAGTTTCATTACTTCTATTTGTGCGTCCTTCTTAGTGAGATCAGTTTAAATTTTAAAAGTTCTCAGAAAATGAAATTTTCTCTAATTCAGTGTTGAATTTTTAATTTAGATTTTATTCTATAAACTCTTATAAAGATAAACATATATGATTCTAAAGATCTCTCCTATAAAATTCTTTATAAAGGACAGCTACATAGTCCTGGACAGACAACTAGGAAAAAACCCAAATGATTTAGCCCCTCATCAAATTTAAAAGCCTGTTCGTTTGAGGGTTTTTCCACTTGAAAGGGAAATGTAGAAAAGCTGTAATAACATTAAAAAAACCCATCCACAACCAAAAAAACCCAACACTGTCAACAAAAGCTGGTTGCTACCATTCCAGGCAAAAATAAAAAGGATTAAAAAAAAAGATAAATAGGAAAGAAGGTTTGGGGTTGTTTTGTTTTGATTTGTTTTCCTTTGTTTTGGTTTTGTTGGTTTGTTTGTTTGTTTTAGCAGTAGAAATATATTGTAAGATCATTATTCTTAGGCAACTAGAAATTTGCACTAGTTTGGGTCTTTGTAAGCAGTATGCACTTCAGTTTCAATTTACACCAAAAAAGCTTAAAGGGCATTCCAAGTATGGAAAAGTTAAGTCACTCTTCCACTTTAGAAATGAGACTTAGCCTTGTTTAATCATCAAATAGGGAGGACTAAAGGAGCTGCCCAAGCTATATGGGAAGTCTATGATGATGAATTCTGGTCATTTCATTCAAAATTTTGTCTTCAGTCAGAAAGTCTGGAGAATCTCCCAACAGAGTGGGTCTATTATAGGTGTTACTGTAAAACACTACAAATTAATTTCATGGGAAATCAGCTCAATGTACGCACAGAAGTACTCAAGTACTGATTTTTTTTCTAAATATTTGCTTTAAATAGCAAATAAAATTTATTTGCAAATCTAGTAATTTTTTACTTAGTTTTTTAAGTGCCACAGCATATCCCAGATTTTAAAAGAAAGGTGAAGCTATTCTATTGAAGGAGAAATAAGTAATTTTTTCAAGAAAACAATACCATAAGAATACATACAAATATTATACAAGCTTGTTTGCAAATTATTCTTCCTATCCTTTAAATTCAGATAATCAGTTTCAAAAATCAAAATGATGGAGGAAAAAACCCACTTTAAAAAGTTAAACTCTAGTGCATTGACTTAAATCCTAGCTCATCAAAACGAGAAGACAATTGGGAAGCTCTGACCATATACAGCTCTATAAGGAAGCCAGTCAAAGAGGGACTAATGGTGAAATCTACTCCATCTACAGCAGAGATTTGAAAAGCTTGGCATGTTGCTACCAGCATGAACAATAGTGCTTGGGACTGTAGGTAGTGCTTGAAAAGAAAGGTATGGAGAAAGACAGTATGAACTGCCAATCTTCTGGTATTTACCCCACCTTTTTTTTCATCCTCTGAATTTTAAATTCTTCATCCCTATAGCAAGCCTGATTCTAGTCTTCCTTCCTTGGGACACCTACTGATATATGTAGGGTTGTATGTAGGGGTTTTTGTTTGCTTGTTTAGGTATTTTTTGTGTGTTTTTTCTTTGGTTGGTTGGGGTTGTTTTGGGGTATTTTTTATCTCTTTTTTTTTTTTCTTTCTCACTGCTGAGTAACATTTTTCTTTCTCTCTTGCAGAGAATTTGTCTCCTGCAGAGATGAGGCAATCTGTCTTATGGCTAACAGTCCCAAAAGAACATGGTGGTTGTAGAAAATAATGAGCATGAAGGAAGAATGTAAACAATTCTGCCTGCAAATGTGTCCTGAGTCATCCCTTCCTGGGACAGCCAGTGAACAAAGCAGAACACCAAGGAGACATAAGGAAGTCATGGAGATCTGTGCTTTTCATATGTTCCTCAAGAGATATTTTTCTCAGTTAAATGAGTAGTTGCTTTTGCTCATCTGAGCATAAAAAAATCACAGAAAATGAATCTAACAAGAGAGTGTGCCAAGAGATATATTGGGGGTCTTGAAAATAAAAGTTAAGTGTATATCATTTGCTCATTGATCATTCCTAGGAGAAAAGAAAAAGAATGTCTTCTAGAGGTTTCCTAGTTTAATCTATGTTCACATCTGTGTTCAGGATTTTGAATCATTATGATTGCCATAATAATATTGATCACCTAATTTTAAAAAAGTAGTAGTCATATCTTCTTCAAGTCATATCGTATGCAATAAATGTGTATTTCTCATGCAGATAAGTTTAAAATAAATATTTATTTATTTGACATTTCCCAGGTTGTGTGTTATTTATACATGCTACAGTTTTTACTTCCAACCACAAAATTCTACTAAAATAAAAATGGAAATAAAAGGGTATAAATTCTCATTTACACCAGTTACCTATTTAACTGCTATGGCAGTACTGAGATGGCAATTCTATTACTGTTATATTTATATAAACTTAAAGGTATCTTCACGCTGCCAGGGCAATGTAACAAGTCCTTGGTTTATAAAGGAATTGGTCCATTAGATATATTCCACCTAAATAATTGCTATTATCTCCTATTATAGAGAAAAAAATACATTTATCCCGAAGAAAAGTAGGATGATGATAAATTACAATGGAAGAAAATATAGGCCCTGAAAAGATTTCTGTATTGTGTTTAATAAACTTTATATTATTATCTGATTAATTAATTTTAAATCCTCAAATGAATACTAAGTTCATGTGAACTTTATTTAAAATTTTCTTATTAACTTTCATGATGAACGCTATGTATGTGAAAATATAAAGTCTCTCCTGAGGAGCTTTATCATCAGAATTAGATTTGAAATGTGCATTTGAAAAATCTGAATTTATAACATCAAGTAGTTTTTAAGGTGCCCTTGCACACAGACAGACTTTATGGAAATTCTCAAGTCTTTTATCTATTTCCTCATCATTTACAAGAGTGAGCTGAGTCATTATCAAAATAGTAGCTCACTGAAAATGTTGATATTCATATCATGATAAAAGTTTTAAGACTATTCTTTTATTGTCAATAAACAAAGAAAAGCACCTAAACAGTGTAGAAGAGAGACAAATGAGGAAAAAAAATTACACACTCACTGGTCTCTTTGGATCTTCCCCTCTTGAGATACAGACTGAGTCTAGGTGGATGCTTGTCAAATTCAGAGCAGTAAATTTTAATAGCTGCTTAGCATCAAAAAAAAGTTAAGCAAAGTTCACATGGATGTCGTGTCCCCTGAAATAAAAGCTGGAAGGGTTGAAGAATTGAAAGACCCTGATAATGGAAAGATATACTGGTGGAATAATCTTACATAGGTATTATAAAATGATAACTCTCCTGTATAGTTTCTGAAATACTATGATAAAAAGTATCTCATTGGTCCACAGTTCTCTCCACCCTCCCTCTTTAGTAATTGGCTGTAAAGTTTCTCCCCGCCTTCCTCCCCTCCCCTAAGCCCTGTGGTGATTGGTTGCTGGTCCCCTGAGCGCGCGGGTTTAAAAACCGAGTACCTTCCTGGTGCTCGCTCTCTTTCGCCTCCTGTCCCCTTCGTAGCTGGATAAAATAAACTCCTTGGACTATGGAATGCAGTGCGTGAGAGCCTTCCTACCTCTTTGTTTCTGGACTTGTGGCTGGGCATTCCGGGTGTGAGTATTTCTCCGTGCTAGCAACTGCACAGGTGATATCCTTCGCTGGTTGGGTGAATTCCACCCCCAGAACGGCTTCTTCTCAAAGGAGGCTGTGGGATTCAACCGTGAAAGGAATCTGCTCAGGAGAAACCCCCCGGCAGCCATTACATGGAAGTTTAGCCAAATGTATCAACTAATGGATAAGTTTCCAATGTAATTCAAAATGAAATACAATAAATGTTAAAGCATTCAAACATTTTTCACACACAATGAATTTGAGAAGAGTGTTTTGATGCTTGTGGTATTTTACCCTTAGGTATTTTCCAGCAAAATGATGACTGTATTTAATATAAAGGGTTTTTTTAAATAGAGTTTGTTGAGGGTAGCTTAAAAAGCTTTATTAACTCATCCTTGAAAAATAAAGATTGGGAGAGGAAATACCATTACGGTTATAAATATATATGGAAGCCATGTAGACATATCCAGGAGAAGAGAAGGAGAGGAGAGGAGACTAAGACGAGAGCTAATATTTATACAATATGAATTGGATTCCATTGGTCACAGACAAACTTAGACAATTTTCCTCACATAGTACTCCAAGCCAGTCAGTTATGCTTCTGTTGTACCATAAAACAAATACTTTCCTCAGGAGTTCTCTTGCTTCTGATACCTTATTCTTGCTTTACCTTCTCAATAAGACTCTTTCTTCTAGTTTTCTCTCTTCTTTTAGTTTTGTGCAAATTGTATTAGGATGAAGTTACAGTCAGCTTGAAGAATTGTTTCACCTGAGTTGTTTTCAATCAGTGCTTTTAAAGGTATTTTATTAAAGACATGAAATATTCAGAAATGAATCCCAGAAAAAAATGAAATGGAAACTTTTGTAATCAGCAGTTGTAGTTTGATCTAGACCTGAACAGGTATTTGTGGGATCATCAACTGCCACAACTTCAGCACTAGTTCTGCTGATTGCAGCTTAGATTTTTTCAGTAGTTCCCTTAGAAATTCATGCTGTGGTCAACTAAAAGAAAACCAGATCAACCAATCAAACAAACAAAGCACCACAGCTTCCATCACTTGGCTACTTAACTTTAAAAACATTATGCCCAGAAGACAACCACCTTTGTGAAAGTGTTTTCCCAGTTTCACAAAAGAGGTTAGCTTTTCATTTTTGGTTGGTTTTTTTTTTTCCTTCATATGACAGTGGCTATGAAATTTTTTGTGATGAAAATTTTCTAATCATTAAAATGAAAACTAGTATTGCCTCATAAAAGGTTTCTTGAACCTTGGCAATTTTCAAACTGAAGGGGAAGAAATATGTAGGCTTTTAGGAATTTTACTGGAAGGAATCTAACCATCTTATCTACCTCCAGGGTTAGGCAGCAGGTGAACTCAATTTTCCATTGTTATATTGAGGATTAAGTTCTTACTGGCAGATATATAATAATACATAGTTACTTAACCCCTAAATTGTTATACAAGGCACAAAATCATTGATGCTCTGTGGATTTAGCCTTAAGACCTCAGAACAAGAATAAATAGTAATGAGATATTATATTTTTTTCCAGAGACTTTTCCTTTAGGTGCTACTTTTATTAACACATTAAGCAAACTTTGAAGTAACTTGCCTTCAGTTTCTTCCATCTATTTTTTTAAATTATGAAAATAAAAAAATCGATGTCTATGACAGCTGTGCTACATTTAGTCTTTATATTCACTTGCTTTTTTAAAACTAATGACAAAGTCAATATTTCGGTCTTTATGTTTAGTAACCTTATATATACACATAATTCTGTACTTGAAATCTCAGAGAGGGTTTTGTTCTGCTAAATTTACGTATGAACGATAAGCACAGTTATGTTTAGTGGCATTTATAGACAATGCAAAGGGGAAAAAAACCCCAAACAGTTTTAGGCCACAATTCATTTTAGGGATTCAACATCCTGAACACAGTCACTTTAGGAACTGTGAGGTATCCTATGCAGGCTTCAGCTGCACTCAAGACTGTATGTCTCAGAAGTTTCTTTTCGTATCTACCAGTCCTCTCTCTATATTCACACTCTAAATAAGATAATGTAGTCTGACTCTAAACTAGAGTCTAGTTCTAGTTCTAGAATTATTCTAATCATAACTAGATAGGCTATTGGGGCACCTCACTGGGATGGAAAGGATTCTGGTGTTCAACCTGAGGACTCACTAAATCCTTGATATCTGTAATCTGCAATAACAAATGTATAACTGTTTTGTACTGGCAACTTGAGCATATTCTACTTGCTTATATCTCTTTGTGCTTGGCTAAAGATGTCCCAGCTAAAATAAAAATGGTCTGTAACAAAACACGATGCCTTCTCAGAAACCATAGTATATAGGGTTTGGCTTTAATCTACCTCTGTAAATGAGTGCAGTTATCCCATGGGTCCTGCATCTTACCTGCCAGTGCTCTGTGGGTGTCACAAATGACATAAGGACTAATAATCATCACTAAAATGTCTAGATTTTGAGAATAAAATCCTATCCTAAATTCTATAACTGAGCTACTAAGTCTGAGATACTTTTGTCTTGAAACGAAAAAGATGTCACTTGTGTGTAATTCAGCTCCTGTTAAGGGAGTTATGTAAAACAGAGAAGCAGAATCACCCCATCAATATATGCATGTCTATGAAGTCACCTAAAGAAGGCTAGCTCAGGCTTAGACATCTAGGAATTAATTATATAGTAATGCTTTGCAAAGCCACTATGATTTCATAACCATAACTGTGTTGTTTTAATTATAAACATAAATACTACAGTAAAAGTAGTAAACACAAAAAAGCAGAAATGTGTGGCTTTTCTCTCTTAAAAGAGGCAATTCTTTTATTAATTTAACAAAGGTATCTATACTTTTCCAAATGCTAGTAAACATGAGAAAAGGCTTTAGAACCTTATCTGATAGGAATATTCCATTTTCTCATCTACAAAATTCCCAAATTATATCTCTATGAGCTAACACGTAAATCACCAGTGAATGCTATTGAGCAACTTTAGCTGGTGATTATATTTTCATTCTGCGCTGCTCTGTTTCCTATGGATTTCAAATATCTGTGCTTTTGACTTCTCCAAAGCATTTGACACTGTCCCACATGACATCCTTGTGTCTAAATTGGAGAAACATGTATCTGATGGATAAACCACTTGGTGGATAGGGAACTGGCTGAATGGTTGCATTCAAAGAGTTGTGGTCAGCAGCTTGATTTCCAAGTGGAGAGCAGTGACCAGTGGAACCCCTAAGGAGTTGATATAGGGACTGACACTATTTAACATCTTTCTCAGTGACATGGACAGGGGGATGGAGTGCCCCTTAGTACGTTTGATGATGACACCAAGCTGTCTGGTGCAGTTGACACACGGTAGGGGAGGGATGCCATCCAGAGGGACCTGAAAGTGTTCAAGGCCAAACTGGATGGAGCTCTGAGCTATCTGGTCTAGTGGAAGGTGTCCCTGCCCATGCCAAGGGGATTGAATGATCTTTACGGCTGCTTCCAGCCTAGACCACTATGATTCTATGATTCCTTTTCAGCAAGTTCTTCCAGCTGTGAATTTGCTACGGTACTATCTCTTTATGAGTTTCAGATCTCACTAGAAGTCATTAGACTCTTGAGAGATGCTAACATCTCACAAACACTATAAACAATGCCTTTCAACCTTGATTGAAGTTTTTGTATTCCCTGATTAATGTTTGTGCACTGAGATAGATTAAGAATATAAAAGGGAGAAAAACATTTGAGTACATGGCCTTTATAAACAAGTTCTTTCAAAATGCTTTGCAACAATGAGTAAAACTTCCTTCCTTCTTTCTTTTCAGTTAAAATAAGTAAATCTCCGAGAAACCCTCACCAATAGATAAGACAACATGAAATGAAGATTAAATTTTAATGAATAATGTTTTGTAATAAAATTTGTACATGTCATTGAAATGTGCTAGCATAGAACTTTACCTCCAAAAACTGGTGTAAGTTTTAAAAACTTATAGCAAGAAATCCTGAACATTTTTCTGGCATTCATAATGTTTATCTTGGCCCATTGAAGGGGATAAGCTTGGACCAAATTTTTAGCCTCTTTATGAGAATAAAAACACCACCATCCTTTCAACACGACAGAAAAACTGGAGATTAAATAAAGAAGACAAATTCTGCAGTGGTCCTACTATGTTATAGCTGTAGGGAAATTTCAACACGCTGCTGGATGGTAGATGCCCTCTGGAGACAAGAATTTCAGCTTAAAACATAATCACATTTATATACTCACCTATCCAGAGCACAATAGTAATTGTAACAGTAGGATTATTTTTTTTTCTCCAAAGCATTACAAAAAAATGCTGATGGCTTCATTGAATGTTGAAAAACATGTGTTGTGTTTGTATTGCTGTGCCCTCAGGTAATGTGAAGGGAGATGCAAACCCAGCTGCACAGCCTGAAGCTGGCCTCTGGCATAAGCTGTTAGAACTGTGACCTCTGTATGGTAGGCAATCCCACTGGCAAAAAGGGTTAGTAAAAGCAAGAGAAGGAGGCGCAGTTAGAGTTAATGTTATAGATTATTGTAAAAGATCTGTTTAAGCTTGCAAACAGAGCATATTATGGAAAAGACATGAGCTAGCTAAGACTTGGGTGAATGAAATAGGTTTTTAAGCTGACTGTCAAGGGTAAAGAGTCAGTAATCAATACCCATGAGGAAAGAGAGCTCAGAAATGGAGAGGTGTGTTGCAGTTGTCAAAGAGACAAATGTAGGTTTCATCACCATACAGCAGAGGGTGAATGGGCTTGAAACAAAGAGGAAGAGGAATTCCAAATTGCAGTTAAAAATTCCAACAGCTTTAGGGTCCTCTCTAGAAAAAAAATTTTGGACATAAGGAGACTTTAAGTTAAAAAATATCTGAGCAGATAAAAATATTTCTTGACTTTCTAAAAGTATAGGCTTCTGCTACACATCATAAAACACTGGGAAAAATTATCCATGTTTTTTCAACTATCTATAAACATAGTTCCTTTTGTTAGAAATTATCTGACATCCCATACTTAGTGCTTCTTCCAGTTCATCATATCTATTTCTTATCTGGTGCTGAACTTTCAGCTGTTGCTTTTTATCCACACACCCTTTCCCTGTGGACAGCGTAGGAGTTGCATTTGCTAGGTAAGCAAAAAGAGCTGAAGATTTATATTGAGCTTATGTCAGCTATCATATTTACACATTGAATATCATAAGAGATGACTGACAGGAATGCTTCTGTAGTATCCTTTGTTATGTCACCAAGAAAAAGAGAAAAGCAATTGTGCAGTAAATCTGTGCTTCCCCTTGTGCAAAATGCTATGAGATGGATCATAGATGGTGACAACAGCTTTCAACAGGTCTCACAAAACTGATACAGACATTTGGAGGCAGAACGTTGCCTAGGATACATCGCCATTCTTCTACTGCAGTCTGCTGACCTCTGACATTTACACACGTTGAGATTTGCCCTTTCAGTTTGAATGTATGTTTACAACATCTTTAATAATTAGCTACCCTTAACTATATCAAACATTTTCTCTGAAATTTAAATTGTAATTCAAATGTTTATGACTTATAGCCAGCAATTTAACAACTTTATTCTTTATTGTCCATAAATATTAAAACAATTTGATGTACCTATTTTTTTCATTTCTCATTATTTTTCCTCTCTTTTATGATTTTGTGAAGATTTCTCTCGTTAGCATTCCAGTACTGTGATGTGTCATGTCCAATTAATTTTAGAAAGCAAATCCGTGTAGAATCTCCCTATTTAGGAATAGATAATAAAATTTTAGAGTTATGAATTAAATATGACATGCTCACTATTTTAAAGTAACACAAACGCTTCCATATTGTGTTCCTTTGCAGTTATAAAATGAATAAATGAGACTTGAACACTCACTTTTTCGTGGGGTTTAACACAGAAAAAACAGCATGCTCATGTCACTTAAATACAGAATTTATAACATGTCTGAAAAACACAGTTTATTCTCCATTATTCTAGTTTTTCTGAAAAGTAGTGAAGAAATAAAGAATCAATCTCAATCCTTGTTTATTGTCCTCTCGCTGTCTCAGTTATGGATATTTGCCCAAATTTTTACATGTTTCAGAAAACCACCATGCCATGGTATGTTTATGATTCATAATCTTGGCTTTAATGGACCAATTTAGGAGTTCAAATTAGCCTAAATTAGCTAATTTAGGACCTAATTTTACTTAAACATATTACAACACTAATGAAATGATGGACACCTCTAGACAGTGATTCAGAAGTGTTAAGCATTACTTCAGCTCTAAACTACCCTTCTCATCAATTATTGCATTCATAGCTTAGCTCCCATTTTCTACTTCTTACTCCCTAGTTCAGGCATTTCAGGTAATATTCGTTCAGAGAAATTAGTGCCATAGTTTATAGCTATTGTACGTCAATGCATCTGGGTTTATTTCCTATGGAAATCAAAATATCAAAGGTAGCTGGAATGGTTATGTCTCACTTAATATGAAGCTGTGAACTCCTCCATTCCTCAAACTAAGAGGTTTCCAAACCATATTTAGATACGGTTACTTGTAGGTTAGTTGCTTGGGCTTTGAATGCCCCTAAATGTAGTCATTAATATTCATTAAAAAATTATCATCATATATGTAATAGTTTTGTGTACATATATATATATTTTTATATATATACATAAAAAAAATAATATAAGCAGCTACACAACTTTCAGCTAGAAATATATATTGGTCTATCTCAAATAATAAAGTTTTCTAGGATTGTGACAATTGACCAGTTCCATTACGACATGTACAGAAATACTGAACTACAAGTTTTATTTTAGGAGAAGAATCAGACAATGTACCAAGAGGTCTAAGGCTTAAATAATTGCTTCCCAAAGGAAAGCATAATCTATAAGGATGTTCTTTGGGGATTTCTCTGTCCTTTTCTGTTAGAACGCTATAAAACTGAAAAAGACTACTGATGTTTCGTTTGAATAGGGAAGACCTTTGGATTTTCAAGAAAGTACTGCAGAAAGAAGAAGAGCCCTGGATTACTAACAAGAAAAAAAGAGTGCATAGACTCGGGACAATTAAACATGATTCTAAATCCATGGTTATGACTTACTGAGTCAGTTCCACTTAAAAAGCTTAGTATTTCAATGTATATAATGTCATTCTGTAATTAAGGGCCATTTAATCCAGATTTTCTTGTAACCGAGTCAGATACTTAAAATATTTGAATAGATTACATTTTGCATTACATTACATTTAACTGAAAACTGAGAAAAAAATATTGCTGTTTTGAGTAGCAACTGAAATGTTCATCAATTTTTTTCCATGTTATCACATTCCAGAATACTGATAGCCAGAAGACTGCAATTCTCAAAGTATTTTATTGTATTTTGGCAATGGAAGCACAAAATATCCTTTTCTTATAACTATGATCTGAAATTAAATAATTTAGGTTTCTGGTTGCAAAGTAAGTCCAGCTAAGGAAATGAGTGGGTTGGAAATTTGCTTTAGTCAATATTCTACACAATATAATTATTAATGACCAACTTTTAGCAAACAAAATATTTGGTTTATTTAATTTTACCCTTTAATCTCTTTGCTTCATGCTGCTATTATACCTTTGGAAGCTACAAATTCGTTTAATCGAATTTGACTACAGGGAAGAGGTCTGAAGACAGAAAATCTGTAATAAATTGTCAGAGTACATCTAATTTCATCTTGATTTTACTTGCTCTTGGATTTTTTCTACTGGGTCATATTGCAAAGAAACTTTGAATACAAGTGCATAAAAACCTGTTGTACTGTAAGGGGTTCATGTGTTTTTAAGTAATCTTCCTCTTTCAGCTTCTCCTCCTAAAGAAGCAATGGTTTTTACTCCTAAACAACATTCTGTTGACAGAGTAAAAAGGGAATATCATCTACATTCCTTCCAGATTAAATCACCTACTAAATTTGCATCCTGCTATTCAAAAGAAAAGAATACAGCTGATAAATTAAAGTGGGTCTTATGTAATACTTTGATATTTTGAGGGATATACCAGACTTCCTTATTTTCTTAGGAAAACTAAAATTTTCTTGATTCGATTTCTTTTTGCTTGTTTGTTTGTTTGTTTTTGTGGTTGGTCGTTTTTGTTTCCCCTCTCACAAAAAAAAAAGTAAACAAAAAGTAAAAAGAAGTAAACAAAAAAGTATTTTTCCTTCTTTTGTTCTGTAAATTACTGAAAATATTAAAGAAAAATTTTTATTGTCCTATTTCTTCCCTCTTTCAATTTGAATAATGTTTGAATATTTCTGTATTAAGTACACCAATTCAATAATTCTTAGCTAGTGCTGTGAATATAACAAAGATAGATCAGTAGTGTCCAGAGCAAAACTATTCCAAAATGTATGAATTTTGATGAATTTGGTGATTTCTTCTTTTCTCTGATTTTAGAAACAAACCACCAGCCACAAAAGAACTTCTAAAAGTAATTGATTTTCATTACATAGCAGCTTTGCTTCTTTTTGGTTTACACATAATTTTTCCTCTCAGTTACATTGGTGAGCTTTATATTGACAAATTTGAACCTTCATCTTATGTTTAATTATCTAATTTTCCTTACATTTGTCTCTGTTAAACTGAAAGCTTAGGATAAAGGATCACTCATATCCACATTTGAAATGAAAATTGTGTTATGAACAACTTGTTAACTGTCTGATTCCATTAATGTTATTGCTTTTGCCCCTTAGACAAAGGTATTTGGGAACAGTGTGAAACCCAGAAATAGCAGTGAAAAGTTTTGACTTAGAGTAGATTTCAATTTGTTTATTTTGGAGGTGTGAGAAATGATTGTCTGCCAGAAAATTCAATTTGATGCTTCAGGACTTTGCCATGTATCTGTAAGATACATTTCTACTTATTATTTTGCAATTTTTGCAGTCTTAGTAAAACTGAAAGGTGAAAATTAAAATTTAAATGACACAGCAAAAAAAATAAAAGGTAAGGTATTTTATTCATACTAAATAGAGTAGCACTGGCACTCCTTTTAAAAACTATATTTCCTTATCCATTCTGTCTGACCAGTTTCACAAGCAAAAAAAAACAAAAGCAAGGGATAGAGATACATGACTCAACCTTTCTGTCTCATTTCCTACACCAAGGAGACTCATTGCCTTTGCCCTTTCTCAGAAAGATGAAAGATTATACAACCAAAGTATTTTTATTAACAGGAATTGTTCTTAAGAAAAGTTACTCTTTCTCTTCAATTAATTATAAATTAATCTAAAATGGGATTTGAAACTTGCCTTGTTTTGATCAACCGAATTTTGCCTCTGAATGCTCTACAAAATTTCATCAATACATCTTTAAGGGAGCATTGATGGATAAAGAGAACAAATGCATTTAATACAGCAAATTATTTTATGATACTTATTTTTAATTAGCTGTTATTGAAGTACATAAATACCTATAAAGTTGGTGTAGTCTGAAAATTATCTTTGTGGACATATTTACATGTTATTTGTAAGTGTTGAACACCCTTTGCTTTTTAGATTCTGAAGCAGGCCACCAAAAATGTGTACTGACATAGGAAATTGTCATATCTATAGAAATAATAAGAAAGAAATATGGATTTTTTAAATTTATATTGCTTTTATTTTAAAACCTGTAGAGTACAATAAATTAATTTTCCCTACTATTATGAGAATATGACATTCAGATCTATCTAATGAAAGATGCAATTCATATCCATAGATTTAGTCTCTCAAGGTTGACAACACTGTAATGGGAATGTTTCTTTGCAAATGTTATGAAAGTTAAACCAGGAAATTATCTAAATGCAATATTCTTCCTTAAAAGCTACTAAGATCAGTATATTGTCCTTAATGAGAGGTGAGTAGGACAATATTTGTTTCAAGACAGTATCTCTGGAAACAAAGGAGAAAATTCCTTTGTGAAGTCAACGACAAGTGTTTCAAAAGTTCTGGTAATAAAATATTTGAAAGAGTATTGCTTTTGACAAGGACTGAAAAGCAGGACAGATATTGGAGAGGAACTCAGGGAAGGTAATAGATAATCATGAAAGAACAAAGGTGCAGAGCAAACAAGACTTAAAGTTAGAAAACAACTTGAGTCACTGGAGTATGTTATGATAAGAACAGAAATTTGTATTTGATACAATACTGCCTCCTATAAGAACATACGTGCAGAGAGATTGCACAACTAGGCATCTAGAAATGGTACCATCCAAGACATTTATCCCCGTCGCAAAGCTGTCAGTATCCCTGTATTTCAGCAATAAGTGGCATCAGGCTCACCTTGCTTTTCTCTGACTATAATGCACTGACCAAGGATGGAAGAACAGAAGTGCACTACTGTATTTTCCTGACATAGTACAGAGTGCCCACAAGCTGTGGGCTAGGAAACACTGGGGAAGAGTAAGTATTCATTTGTTTGGGTGTGGTTGGGTTTTTTTTTTGTTTTTTGTTTGTTAGTTTGGTGAAGGTGTTTTTGGGTTTTGGAGGCCTTTTTTTTTGTTTTGGTTTTTTGCTTGGATTTTTTTTTATTTTTGGTGGCGGTTTGGTTTTGGTTTGTTTTGTTGGTTTTTTTTGTGGATTTTACATACTTCTTTGCTATTTGTTTGACTTACTCTTGTGCACTCTCTAAAATCCATTTGCAATATTGGTAAAAACTCAGTTCAAACCCATGAATTTTTGCATCCCCAGTATTCAAGTGACCCATATACATTATGATACATAAACTTTGCGCAGTTTTTATCCAATACCACTTTGCAATTCCTCATTTAGAATGTGCACTAGCCTCACCAAAAAAAAACCAATGTGAAAAATGTATTTCAAAGCCTGAAGTAGCAGTGTATCCAATGATTAGACCAGAATCTGAACTGAAAGAACAAGATCTTCCTTTATTTTAAAACTTATAATTTGAGCCTTTTTTATTATATATTTGATGCATCAGAAACCTCTAATAAATCAGTCTGATAGATCTGAGAAATGTTTGTAAGGCATGGACCAACATGATGCGTCATATCCCTTGGACTTTGAAAATACTAAACTTATACTTAGAAAATACTAAGACTTATACTTTAAAAGTCTTTATTGCTTCAATTATTATTTACTTGCACTGTAAGATTAGGATGTTTTAATCATTTAGATTATTTCTGCTTCAGCTTCTAACCATTGAATCTGGCTATATCTAGCTGTTAGAGTATAGAATTTCCTACACTTTTGGTTCCTTTGGTAAGTATTTATATATGATCACCAAATTCTGTAAATACTATTCTGAAAACTACAGAAATTGAAATTCTTGCATTTTTAGGATATGTTTTTAAATGTTTTCATGATACCAAGAGCAGTTCTGTGAACACTTTTCCATTTCTTCAGTATCTGAAAATGCAGATGACAGTTAAGGATACAGTCACATTTTCTTCATTAAAGATCATTTAATTATGACATAAATATTGAAATATATTAAATAAGCACACCGAAGAAGGTTATTATATGTAGGACAATTTCTCTTTTAAGAAGAGCGAGAATGTCAAAGGCTTTTAATGCCTGAGGCAGGGATCTGTAGGAGCAGACAGAAATGTCTCCTGAGTTATCATATTTAAAGCTGCCTTGAAGAATGCTAACTACTTTTGCTTCCTGTCTGCTGCAAGAAAAATATCACATATAGGGGAAAAAAATTTTTAAAAAATAGAAAAAGTGTATACCACATATACTGTAGAATAAACATGGAACTAGTCTTGTGGTCTGATTTACAGAAGTGCTGGATTCTTGTACCATCAGTAATGCTGTTCAAGTTCTCTTTTACCTAGATCCTGCTAAAATACATGCTGCTGTCCTTTTCTTTGCTTTTATAATTTTTCCTTCTTCCAAAAGATTCTGGCCTTTGTTTTACCTCTGCCCTACTTTGATTCCTGATACTGAGACAATTTATGTGCTTCCATTCATAGCTTTCCCCACCATCACTTTCTGAATGCTGATTCTTGGTCTCCATATATTTCTTGCAATGTTTTTCCACAGCCTTTCTTGCTCTATCTTTCCCCTTTCACTATGAAATCAGAGCATTTTACTCTCCATTTGTCTGTGAAATGGCAAGAAAATACTGATAATGATTACACTGTCTTACTTTGTGAAGCAGTTATTTCAAAGTGAACGTTAAGGACCATCTTCAGAACCGAAATTAAATATATTCTGATAATTTAAATATTGAGGTATGTGGTAATTGCCACTGAATACTTGAATTTCATTATATATCATCTAATTCAGAGCCTCAGCAAGACAAATCATACTGGTAGCAATTTGACAGGACAGAGAAAAAATTGTTTGAGAATCCAGATTGTTATGGTACATGAGACAATTAGTGATCTAAAATATACTACAAAGTCTTTCCTGTCTATCTAGCATCCTCATAGTGTTTGAGAAGAATTAAACTATATCTGCTCTTGACACTGTGAAAGTCCCTGCAGTCCACAGTACTTTGTCGTCTAAAGAATAAACCAGAAATATTTTGTAACACTGGAAACTCAGTTACAGTATTATGGTATGTTTAAATAAATATCAATTCCACATCTATATTTTACTAAATTTCTTTTACTTAGTATATTGAATGTCAAAGAATGTCTAACATCCACCTCTGATTTTACTTCAATAGGCTCCTTTTTAACAGACACATAACTATAAACAGATACACAAAGAAAGCCCCTCATTCCACATCCCACAAACTGTTTAAATAGAAATTTTAGATAAAATTCAATTAACCTATGTAGAATTAAAATGATGTGTAAAGGAGAAAGAATATGAAATTTTTTACAATCAATGTGCGAAGACACCCACTGATGTCCAGAAAGTTCTTCCCTGGCCCTTTTTTTTCTATTTGTCATTTTACTCTTATCTCCTTTCCAGCCCTTTCAATATTTCTTTGGCCTTCTGTAGCTCTTATTTCTAACAATATGAAATACCCAAAATTTCATCTGGACACCTTATTCATCATGAATTTTCAACCCAGAGAGAGTGATGATTCTTGGCTTCTTTATGATGGAAACTCAAGTACCTTTTTATTCTCTCCATCCATTCATGAAAGACAAAATTCTTCTTTCACTTCTTCATTAGCAATAATTTGCAACAGGCAAGCAGTGTTATTAGGAAAGAGAAACATACACACACATACACATACATACACAGATTGTTCAGAATCCAGTTCCATATGCCACAATTGATCATTGAGAACCCAAATCTCTCCTTCTCCTCATTCTTCACCAGTCTCCTGATTGTAATCAAAGAAGTGGACCCATTATCCTTGCTTTTTATTTATATTCTGATTTAGTAGTCTGAAAGATTTCATACCTCACATTGCAGTTTAAGAGTAAGATACTCGCTAATCAGCTAATCTTTCTAATATTGTCAAGGAAACTCCAGAAGCTGGAGATTTAGGTGAAGGACAAAATATCATAAACACAGCTCCAATAATCTCTTCACATGTTGTTAAACCCTTTATATCACACTAAACCTGATCATCTATGAAATGTAAATAATTTTAACAATTTGGCTGTGTTAACTCATTATTCAATAACCCCCTTTTCTTTCAGTTCCCCTTCCCTCTTCTTCCCTTCTTTTTAAATTTTAAATGTGCACTCCCATGTCATTCCTAAAGCTATTTACCCAAATCCATCAGATTTCACATTTCCACACTAGATTCCACAAAATTAACAGAATCCATTTGTGTGCCATACCTAAATTACTCTAATGGGCAAGAATAATTAAAAATAATGGAAGTTAGGGAACTCCTGGTGAATGCTGATTTAAATAACTTCTCTGACACTGGTGCTAGAATGCAAGGTAGTTTAGTGATTCATGGCACCTGTCTTCAAGTATATTACTGTACTTGAAATGCTACATTTATTCAGTCAGTTATAAGAAAAGAAAATGAAAACAAAAACAACAAAAAAATTTGAAGTCTTTATTCAATATCCGCTATTAATCAAAACTAATGTGTGTTATTCAACTTTTGTGTTTCTTAATCATGCTGAATGCCAGTAACTAGTCTATTAATAACAAAGACTTTATTGCTACTTTTATTTTAGCATCTGTATTCAATGTGTCATTCTGAAAAAGTCAAATAAAAAATCAAGTCTCCTATTACCGGTATTTTCATAAATCTAACAAACATGAATGAATACCTTAATGCTCTCAGATGAGATTGTATGGAGTTCATTGCAAACTATCATTTCACAGGATTCATATAATTTCATCTAAAAGAAAATTTGCTATTCAAGTCTTATTTTATGATTGCTTTACATTCAGAATGAAATCCATTCAGCTTATCTTTAACATAGAATTTAGTGGTGAAAACCTTTACACCTTATTTTCTACTTCCAATTCTGTTTTTCTATTCTCTCTCTTGTTTTTTTAAGTTTATATTTAAGTATGTGCTATTTTAACAGTTTAATTTCTGCTTTTCTTTGATATTTCTCTTTTACATATGTTATTAAAATTTTAGCAGTATGCTGATCTTGGACCGTGCAAAGCATGACTGATCCTGGCCTAAGAACTTTATCCATAACATATATCAACATCTATAAACATTAACATTAATTAAAAACCCTGAAATCCCCTTGTGCATCCTGCCTTCTGGTCCTCTATAATGATTTGGGAACTTTGAAGCATTTATTACAGAGGTTTTTTCCAGAAAACCTTCACCTTCATTCCCAGAAATGGCCTTCTTTACCCAGGACATGCCCAGATGTGAAGCGGACTCACTACCACGTTTACAAACTGTGGTGTAACCTCAGGACTGGAGACACAACTTTCCATATTCCTACTCTGCAGGGCAGGGGATATCTTCAGGGCAAAGCTATCTGGTGTGGCTTTCTTTTTTTTGTGTGTGTGTGTGTGGTCACAAGCTGCATGTTTCACAGCAGCATGAAAATAATTTGGGGTTTGCACTTTGGAGAGGCAGAAAGGTCTCATTACTATTCTTTGATGGACAAGACTGTCCTGTTAGTGTATTCTTTACCTACTACTTCCACTTCTAGTAATAATCACTTTTCCTGTCTGATTAAACCTACAGGGCTGACAAGAGAGAGAGATGGGATTCTTTTCTTTTTTGTGGTTACTTACAGGTTGGTGGCAGGAGAAGGATTCTAGCAAATGTTCAGTGGTGGAGACAGCAAATGTTTTGTAAGGAGAAGCAAGACTGTCTTAGAAAAAAATAAACAAAAAAAGTTAAATAGATCTGTCATCTTCTTGTCCGTTGTTCAGCAAGGGCCTTTTAGATTTCACTTTCTGCTTCACCTTATTAATGGCAGCACACACCATCAAGCAAATAGCAGTTACACCAACCAGGGATGAAACCCCAGCGTGCCTCACTCTCCTCCATCATGTTTGCCCAAGGAAAAGAAAGTTCAAGAAGTAATTAAAAAAATACAAAAATTGGAAATTTTGTAATAAGTAAATAAAGTTGAACTCAAATTAACGTGTTTTTCTATGTTACTGGTAAAACATATATCATTCCAAACATATGACACATTGGTTATCCTAGCATTGGAAATGAAAAATTATGTAAAAGGAAAAAAACCTTGCAATACCAGAAAATAACACATAAGCCATTTTAGATTAAAAAATAGCAGAGAAGTAATTTGGCACCTTCCAAAATTTTGGAAAGAAGAGATGTGATCTGGAAAGGTTAATTGGTACCCAGGTTGTTCCTGTTCAAGAAATTTGATTCATTTTTATTGTAACTCAGTGAGTTGTTTCAGAACCAACCAAATATAAATCTATTATTAAATACTGTAAAATCAACATACGACAAAGTCTGGATTTTGCCTGGGGTGATATACATATAGAATACTAGTTTCGTACATTACTGTCAGAGTAGATCTTGCACATATTAAAAAAAAGACCTTAAAATATTCAGTCAGGTGTTGTGCCCAATTTTTGACTGGATAACAGATAATAAAGCAGTATAAGAAACAGAGTCTGATTCACTACAATAAGTGCCTGTGATCTTCAATCTCGCTATTTCAGAATTTATGAGGGGTAGTATACCTGATACTTCTTTATTTAATCTTTCTCTTTTTTCCAAGTGTATTTATGTATTTCATGTCCTGTTAGCTGCAAGAACAGATTATTGTAATTCTCTCTGCTACAGTGTGCTGAGCTCAAGTTATTTCCAAATTACAGTATGTCCAAAATTCCTTGACTCAACTTTTAGCCTTCAATGTTAACAAACAGTCTATTAGTTCTACTTTGAAAACTCAGAGTGGCTGGTTTTTTCAACTAGAGCTATCTGCAAAATATGGATTCTATTTCTTGAGTCGTTAAATGAACTTAAATGCTCATATCTGAGCTTCTGGTGAGCATACACCATGCTAGTTTATTTATCCCTCTGATCAGTGTTCTCTGAACTATGTCTTTAAAATTTGGTCTTGTATCCCTTCTTTCTTTTTCTCTGTTACATTAGGCTTTGGGTTTTTTGTTTTGTTTTGGGGTTTTGTTGTTGTTGTTTTGTGTTTTGAGAGGAGAAGTTTGGGTTGGTTCTTTTTTATTTTTTTACATATTTCTGTCCTCTATCTATAATTCAAATGTACTGTATAAAAAAGAGAGCTTCATGTTTTGCCTTTTATTTACATTTTCTGACTTGTTTGGGGTTTTTTAAATAAAAAGTTAAATAATTGGACAGAAAATATGAAACTGCTAGTCTCATTATTTACATTATATTCCATTAAAATACTAGGTCAGGTTAAAAACTCCCACTGTTTCAAGAAATGTCTTAATTCTTACTTCTATTTACCAGTTTTCAGAGTTCTGCAAGATTTCATGCACATGCCTGGAGGGGACACCAGACTCCTCATTTCATATTATCCACCAAACAGCTGTGCAATGGCAGGTCTTTTTCCTATCTAAAACAACTAGTTTCCTCTGCAAACCTGATGTTAAAATATCTCTCTTTTGAAGTGAATGGAGATTGATGCTTAAAAATTTAGGCCACAATGTAATCTATTATTTTTTTTAAATAAATTGATACTATTTTTTTTTCATAATACTGTAAAATTCAGAATTTTTTTCTAATTTAACTAAAATACAGTCTATAGAAATTTATGATCGAAACCGGTCTGAAGTGTCATTTTACCAAATGTAGACATAGGGAATGGGAAAAAAAATTACTACATGTCCAAGAAAAAAAGATAAAATTTTAATTGTTTTTTAGCATGTATTAACACTCCTGTTACAAAGTGATTTGTGAACTGTGTGTTACTTCACTTGCTTTATTTTATGCATTACTCACGGAACCTTCAGAGGGAGTTTTCAGTTACCATTCTTACTCCAATGAAGTGGAGTGTCCAATAAAGTGTCATTTGAATGGAAAATATTATGGACTATTACTATACCTTGTTTTCCTAAATTTTTTAAATCTGTTCTGGAATTATTCTTTTGCAAGTATCAATTTCATCTCTAGAAAAGTCTCAAAATATGCTGCTCTTACCATTTTAAATTCCCGGAGCTTAAGCAAAGGCCTGTTGCATTTTTCAGTCCTTATTTTTATGTAATCTAAAATATGGGAAATGACTAATATAACACAGCAGAAAACAAAGTGGATGAAATCCAGAAATCTTTTCGTAACAAAAGATAAGATTGATACCAAAATAGAGAATCCTCAAAATACACGACTCTACAATTTCTGGGTTTAATAACATATAAATGTCCCAATAGAAAGTGATCAGAAACCAAAAGATTTTTGCACGCAAGGAAGTTAGTCTCCAGGAAACTGTGTTTACAATTTGCAGTATATTGGCTCTTTTACTCTGACAACGGAATTGCCATTAATTAATTTAGGAAGGTAATATAGAGACCTAATGTGAACGTTTACTCATTACAGACTGTGCTTATGTCCATCAAAGGCAGAAAATTCTGAAGTAGTTGTCAGACCACCTAAATCTGATCTTTCTTAACCATACAGAGAGAGACACAGAAAATTACTTCACTGACTGAAGACTATCTAGGGCAAAAGGGCTGGGAACTCAGAGTTAAGATGCAAGAATGGATGGGCTGTAGCCATAAGCAAACTTGGAAAAAAAATTAGTGTCAACATTACTAATATCATTAATACCCACATATATACAATTTATACGCTTACTTTACAAGAATGATTAACTTACAGATCTATAATTCCAATAACATAATATAATAATATTACACACTTTTGTTATAAGTAAGCTATTAACAAAATCCTGTGTCTGGTCTTTATTTTTAATGTTATTTATGAATATATGTTGAACGTGAAACACCAAATAACTGCCATGAACACCACGATGTTATCAGGAGTAGCATAACTAAAGCACCATTTACGGGCAGTTTCACTTGCCATGACCCTTTAGCTAATACATCTTGGTTGGAGACATTTGCAAGCTTCTTGCCACAGTCATTTAAAAAAGATTAATTTAAAGTGATTAAGAAAGGATTGTATAAAAAACTGCTGCCTCTGACTTTTAGTATTATTTGCATAAAATGGCCTACAGACAAAAAGCCTACAGAGCCTATTCCTATTCAAATTTAAGTCAATGAGAGCAGAAATTAGGCTTAAGAAACTTGCCAAATTTTATTGTTTTTTTCATGTATGATATAATAAGATTATATCTCATGCTTGATTACACTTTCATAAAGATAAGGGTTTTATTCTCCTTAGTTTTAGCAGTTAACCCAATAAAAGTTTTGCTACCTTTATACATACATAAAGGAAGCCAATCTTTTACGTTTGCTAGATTCAGGTAAGGTACCAGCAGAAAATGTTAGAAGAGAAAAAAAAGTTATATAATAGAAAAAAAATATGTGAAATATTCCACCTTTTCCTGGTATTGAATAAAACTCAATTTTTAATATTAGCTTATTTAATGTGATCATAATTTTGATAAACACCAATCTTAAATATGGCACAATACAAAATTCTAAAACAAGAATAAAAATATTTTTATACAGGTTTTCATTATAACCTGGAGTTCTAAGTCTTGCCCTGGAGTGGAATGGGAGATATCTTCACAAAGGAAAAGGCAAAATGCAGTGATTCTAAAACTTTAAGCCCTTAACTTTAGCTTGAGAGCAGTAAAATGGGAAAGGGCACTTTTAAGTGACTCATTGTGTCATGCCAACATCCTAACAACATTTTCTGCAGTCTACAGACAAATAACTTTAAGTCATTTGGGATTTTCTAGGCTAACAATATAAAAGCATCTCTTCTCCACCTTTTCAGTAATGAACATACTTTCTGCTCCATTACTTTCCATTAACTGGGTACCATTAGCAGTATTATGCAATGTTTCTGTCATTCAACCAGGCTAATATGAGCATAAACCACTGTACTTTTTTTGCAATAGGAGACATAATAAGGGTGAAAATGGATTACTTTAACTTGACAGGAAAGTTTTCCTGAGATGAGGACAAAATCTTGAGGCATTTTCCCAGGCCATATCTCCCTTATGTATTGCACAAAATTTTCAGCCTTTGGTGTTGAAACATGTTTTGAAAACTCTGTTTATCTATTCATGTATTTTCCTTTCAATATCCCTGAAAAGAGGAGTCAGGAAAAAATCAGAAAAAAAGCACAAGATATAATTTTTTTTCAGAGGTTATGAAGTGCTTTCGAGTTCTTTAACTTCATTAAACACTAACTGCTTAGAAAGAATACTAAGGTATTAAAATGCAAATAAAAATGTGGACATCATAAGCTGCTTTCACTTCCAATTTTTCTTCAGACTTGGATTCATAAAACACCTAGCAAACAATTTGTGCCACATAATGAACAGAAAAATAATGAATGGTAAATAATTTTTATTATACTGAGAGGCTCTCTAGTTCATCTAACACTATTAACTGATCTCTAATTACAACACGGTGTAAAATCTGGATTTATAAACAAGTATGGGATTGTCAGCAGCAAAATATCAAAGGAAAGACATCATTTTGTAATATGCAATAATGTTATTTCTAAAGCACCCCATTGACTGGTGAATTTAGTCTGATTTTAGATGAGTGATAGAGAAATTTGAGATAACCTCACTTGACATTCTCATAAGCACTAAGAAATAAGAAGCTAGGAAATTACCATGGAGGTGCAAAACTAAACACAGGAACAGAAACACTGAAAGAAATAATCAAAGAGTAGCTACTGAATTACTTGTTGTCAGTTTGGAAAGACACAAGTAGTCTAGCAAGTGTACAGCAAGGATTTCTCTTGCATTGAGCACTTTTGAATTGCTTTATTAATTTTCTGTGTAATAAAATTGAGAATATGATTGTCATCTATGCAGATCACAAAAGATTAGGCTAGCTGGGAACATTCTGGGATTACAAAGTCAAACATTTTTTTTACTTCCTTGTCTGTGTTAATATTTTTAATCAATTTGTGTCACATAATGAATACCACCAGGGGACAGATTTAGACTTAAAATAATCAAAATACAAGGAAAATATCTGAGATCAACTTCCAACATAAAGACAACTATGCTCTAAGAGAACAATCAGTGACAGCGTATCAAATAGAAGTGGGGTAGAGACCATGACGTAGACCATATGTTAGATACAGATCAGTGATTTATCCATGTCACAGAAATAGAAGAGATATGACTTATCTGAATGTTTGTAACTATGTTATGGACACCTATATCTGCAATTCATCCTAAGTTTTCCTGCTAGTGTGATCAGCTCAAATGTGGATAAGGATGGCTAAAATTAGGAAATATAAATAATAATAACACTCTCAAGATTGAGAATACCAAGATTGTTTTATGAACGTTTTTATATTCAGAAATGAGGGCTGGCATCTTGAAAATGAAATATTTTTGAAGACCAATCTCTGTTAAGGGATACTATAAGCAGACACTCTTGGCTTCTAGATACCCTTACAGTCTACCATTTTTCAGTTTGGAGAGGAGAAGATGGTCAGAACTGGAACAGAGAATTTGACTCTTTCTGGACTGAATGGTCATTCTTGAGTCTTTGGGTACTGGTACAACAAATATACTGGTACAACAAATACTTCCGGTCATGTGTCTAGGCACTCGATCCTTGTCATTTTTTCTCTTTCTTTGTCAGATTTGGTCTCCTGCATGTTTTTTCTTGAGCTATTTATCAGTCTCCCAAAACTGCTCTGTGTGATAGTCTCTGTGAGAGATATCAAGTCCAACACTATCTCAGAAGACCTTACTTTTGTACAAATACGACAATTTAAGGATATGTGGAATGTAGGAACACTTGATTTATTAGGTAGTTTCCTTAAGGATAAGAAAAACAATAAACCAAACACACAAACTCTCATCAACAGAAAAAAAAAACACAGAGAAAATAAAAAGAGCCATAGATCTCAGGCTGCTGGCTGAAGGACCACTAAAGGAATAAATCAAGTGTAACCGTGGTACTTTGCAACTGATAAAATTATCATGGGTCTTATAAAAAAATGCAAAAAACCAACCCTCTTTATGAGACATTTGAAGGGGCTTGATAGATTGCATAAAACTTCTGAGATGAGTGCAAAGAGATACAAATATTATTGTATGATGTTCAGAGGCAGGCCCAGTAGAGGGATCAAGACAAATCACATAGAAATAATGGCAAATTGAAGAGAAGGGAGGCTAAAGTGAGCTAGTAGCATTTAAGAAAGGAGCTTGCAAGTACACATGCCCTGCTGAGCCTGATCACCATAGCCTATTCTATCTTCTCCTTAAACTACCTTCTTAACTAATTTCCTGTGTGTGTGGTCTCTGTGTGAGATAGTAGTGAGCCTAACATTGAACTTAACAGCAAACAGCATGAGAGAGTCGGCTACTGGGGCAACCATAAGTGAACCAACTATCAGACAGGCTTGTTATGTGTGTACCTCTGTGTACGTGTACATGCGAATCTGATCTGCTAGGTAAGCTTTGAGACAGAATAGGTGGTCAGAACAGGGTCAGGCCATTTGTATTCCTCATGTATGTAACCTGTGTATGTGTGTGTGTGTGTGTGTTTACAAAGTGCTGATAAAGTCTCAGACACTGCCTGTCTTCCCTGGCCCTCTGGCGGTGGGCCATGTTTGTAGGGAGAACATGTAGTGATTGGGCATTTGTGACCAGTCTCACCACAGACTGGACTGGGGAAGAGGAATAGCAGTCACCTCACATCCAGCAGAAAAAGAAAGAGGAACCAGTCCCGTCTCTCTTACCTGAGGTCCAGAATTCCCCTCCTAATACCACTCTGGCACAGCCAAAACTTCATCCTGATGATCATCAAAGAAACTTCGGAACTCACAATTCAGTAATTTTGTAAATGCTTATTAAGTCCTTCTGTACTTCCCAGCCAATTGAATGATTGATTGAATAGGTTCTTTTTGGTTTTGTGGATTTCTTTTACTGATCTGCCTTGTCAGTTTTCTTCAACATACGGTTAATTTTAGAATAAAACTTGAGAGCTATACTTGTAAATACCAAGTTTGTTAGCATAGAGAATGGAGAATATCTAGGTGACTAGCTAGTAAAGAAAAAGTCTAAAAGATAAGGTTGTGCTGACAGCACTCTGGACAGAAATAACCAAGAGCTGTAGTGGTAACAGCAGGTTTTGGTGTGAGATATCAGTGGGAGGGTGCTAACTCAAACCGTGTTCTGAGCTTGATTTGGTGTATGATGCCTTGTGTGTCTTTGTGCCTGTGGACCAGCTGTGAGTGAAGGAGGTGAAATGAGAGCATGGCAGGAGTGATGTGCTCGAGAAGCACTGCAGGATGTGATCCGTGGAAGGGTGAATGTCCACTAACATTCACTAGGGACAAAGCCACTATTTTGCATATGTCGTATTCTTACAGTAGACACTTAGGTCGAGATCAGCCAATTGACTTCAGAGTTAAAGAGCATCTCCTGACTTATTTTACTTATTAACACAGATGTTGCTTTCAGAGTAAACACTAGACATCAGAAAGTTTGTGTTAATTATAGATTAACTAGTAATATATTTCAGCTTTTTAATGATTAAAAAAATCAAAATATAAATTAATAAACTACAAGTTAAGTCAAATCATTTCAGCATAACATAAAAATAAAAAGCATACTTTTGTTTACAGTCAGTGCATGCATTCTTAAGTAGTTTATTCTCTCTAAATATCCTCATTTATAGACAGGAGTGTATGTGACTAAAAAAATGCTAGAATATAATAGCAACATATATAAGAAGAGTAATTTTGTCCCCTCTGGGGGGAAAAAAAAATCCTTCTTAATAAATTCACAGTAACTGAATCAGTTTATTATTGTCTGAAAAACATGGAAGAAACTTTAAATGTTTTAATAAGCACTGTTTTCAAATATATGCTTCTCAAGCATTGACTTGCTAGAAAACATCTGCTCAGCATACTGTTCTTCAAAATTAAAGAGATATTTTTATTTTTTTACCATCTATGCTAACCAATGCAATTACAGTGGAATAAAGAGATTTTTGAGCACCACTCAGCAGTGTAAAATTGTATAGCTGAAAAATGAGAAGTTTTAAGCAGATGATGAAAACTTAAAGGTTGAATTGTTAGAATAAGCATAACAATACAAGCTTTTATGAATCTGATTTTTTTAGAAGGCTAGATATGTAATGCTGTATCCATAATACACATGACAGTTGCAAGTAAAGCTCTGTAAGATTCTAGTTACCAAAGAAAAAGTAAAGTCAAAACAGAGTCAACGCCCTACAACTAGGCTGAGGAGAAATCCTGGCAAAATTTTAAATGTAAGTTTTATTAGCCATACTGCGTTTTGAGTTTGACCCAGTTTTATGTCTCCATAATGTGTATAACGAATAGGGAAAGCAGCAATATTTTGACAGATTTTATTAGCAGTAACATTATTTAAACTATGCATGTCACTTTGGTCAAAACACGAGTTCCACATGCTCAATTCATGCTGCATTCATCTGCTAGTTTTTGTTGATGCTTGTGATTCAGGACCATCCTAAGGCAACAGTGGCAAGTACAACCTATGTGCTATGAGCAATGGCTTCAATGTTTCAGAAAAATCAATTCTTATGTACTGAAGGTAATCATCTCCCACAGCGATGTAAGGTAAGTCTGCTATGAATAAATACTCTTCTTGCTGTCAAACTACCTTCCTTCATACCATATACACCCTCACTAAAATTATGGTGGTGAATGTAATTTCAAAAATGTCATCGGCTCAATCAACCATTACTTTATTCCATACATGAGTAGAATTCTCTTTATGAGCTCCATGATTCATAAGCTTGAATCGCTGGGTAAAATATGCAAAAAAACATTCAAGAAAACACACTTTTATTGATGTCTATGGCATCTAGGCAACGGGCATCCTGTGAGGCAGTGGTTCATAACTTAGTTTTATAAACAGTGATATTACTTCTTATTTACTGTGATGTGCCTAACACTAGAAGGAAGAAGGACTGTCACAGTCACATGCTTCAGTGATTCTTCTCCATTAGTCTTGCTAGGACAGAACTGTCGTCAGGCAGTCTTGACGATATACAGCTGAACATTATGTAGATTATATTGTTTTCCATGTCAGTTATGAACTGTAATTAGACATTAAGCAAAACATAAAGTGACAAGAATACTGAAGGCCATGGGTACTGCTTAGAGAAGTTAAAAATTATCTATACAGAAGAAATTTGCAAACAGAATGTATAAATATCTGCTAGTAATTATTCAAGTAAGATTATTGACAGGGAGAAGCAATTTCTGTCATTCAGCTGCAAAAATAGGTAAGCCTTCAAACTGCCAATGTGTCTTTAACTCTGAAACAGGAAAAAAAAATCAAACTCGGTAAAACTAGAACAATTTACAAATACTGTAGTTCTACTGCTTTGAAGTCAGTGAATAGTCTAAATAATCTCTCGAGGCCACAGTTTTCTATTTTGCAAGTACTTCTAATTTATCTTATGCTAATTATGACGAGCCTAACTTGCAAAGGATCTATTGTACTCATTACCTCCAGGATTCTTTGCAGGATTTGGCTACATAGTTTCAGAATATTTCAGGTGTTTACTCATTTGGCTGATGGAAGAATAAGCAGATTCAGTCAGGGGTCCAGAGCATCACAGAAGTATGAACCAATAAGGTAGACCCGAGCACAAGCTGGCAGATCAGGGTGAGGATCAATGTTGCTTGGGTGTATCTACTGTAATGTTTGGGGTACTTTACAAATACCTAACTACACGAGTTCATATTTGTCTAGTGTGAAGTGCTGGGGTCTTTAGCAAAGAGAACTCTCAGCAGGAAGAATGAACTAGTTTCTGCTGATCCATTATTTGCAGGAATTTTTAAAGTTGTTTTGTAGTTCCTCAGCAGTACATCACTTTATTTTGTTTCTCAAATTAAAAGGTGATAAAATAGCAGAGTGGTCTCTGATATATTCTATCATTCTTGGCATTCAAATAATTTAAGGCTGCTGCTCTTTGCACTAAGGATGTTTACGTGACCTGCTGTAGATGACCCCTCACAGAGTTAGCAAGTGCCATCCAGCCTGGCACTTCCCTGACTACACAGGGCAACCAGATATGTTTTGCTGGAGAAAATAACTCAAAATAAATTTATTCTTTAGCTTCAGTCTGACATGGAGAGGCACAAAGCTGCTCTACAGGTATCCTGAACAGCCCCAAACACTAGTTTACTTCACCTTGTATTTGTCTTTTTCCTTTTCAAGTTCTTCTCCTCTACCATCCTCATTCCTTTTCAAATAAACAGCTCACTTCTCTTTCCTGTTTTCTACTGGCCATGGTTTAGCAGACCTTATAACCTTATTTGTTGTTTGTGATTTGTTTGCCCTGGCAATTTGTACCTTGTTCAGCAATTCTTCTAAGCTGCTGCTTTATTGTGTTATGTACAGTTTCCTGCTGTATTTTATGTTGCTTTCTTATTAATGGAACTCTGGGTCAGAGCTAGCCCTTTGTGTATGCATTACTCCTACCTCATTATCTGCAGCAGCCTGTTATTCCTCATTGCTGTCCTTCAGAGATGCCACATGTCAGGATTCACCACAACATCCTACGTCATAGTTTGAATGCCTCTATACTTCTGTGACACTCTGTCATTTCACTACCCGGTTATACAGATGAGCAATGGTGGGGAAATAGTAAGTAATCCTTTTTTTTCTTTTTCAATCAATTTCATAATTGCCAGTTTAGAAGTAGTGATCAGCTAAGCTGTTGAGTAACAACGTTGTAAATTGTCTGACACATGATGTGGCAACCATTCAGCTTAAATGAAATATTTTCTTTGTTTAGCTCTTCTACTAGGAGGATAAAAACTAAATGCATCTTAGGTATTGAAATTGAAAAGATTTCCTATACACAGAGCTTAAGAAGAGATAAAAACACACAGCGATAAAATTCTGGACCTAATGATTTAAATTGTTATGGTTGTTTTATTTCTAGTTATCTCTTTGCATTTTGTCAATGATAATTTTGTGCTAGTGTATTAACAACTGATTAAATATGAATAATTGAATTACAAGTGTTTCAATATAAAAAGAGTTGTACATTTAATTATTTAATTAAATTCACATTCATTTTTTCAAATAAATTACTCATAAAGGAAGAAGTTATGGCCAGCAAGAATATATGGGTTAGATACAGGGCAAAATAATGAAAATGAAAAATTAAAGAGGCCCAATTAACAGACCAGTGATAAATTAAAGATGTCTCATTATTTTTCTTAACATTTAAGGCATTTGTGTAAATGAGTTTTAACAAATAAAAGTGTTTAATCTAGGAGCTAACTCAGTTGTTAAGATGTAGTATGTAACAGATCTGAAATCCTCAGAGAACAGCTGAAGTCTTTCCATTGCTAATAAATCCTGTTTCACAAACTCAGCCAGAAAAGGCTTGATGATTGAGTATTCTTTACAGAGTTTGTGCTCATCTATTGTGTCCTGCAAGGAAAGGACTTTAATAGCAACTGAAAAATCACTGCAAACTAATGTTTCTTTCAAAGGTAAATGAAAGAAACAATACAGTCAATTAAGGTATTTACATTCAGGGAAATCATACCTGTAAATATTTTTCCAGTGCTTCACCAAAATTACCGAAAGAAGGATAAAATCTTTCTAAAATCTTTCCTCTGTTTCTATAGCGACTAGACCAAACTAAAGGTGACATTTGGCTTGATCCTGAAGGCCTCTCTTACTTGAACTGTAAATAGATTCTCAACTAAATCTTGTCCCATCAGATCTTGCCAATTTCTTTTGCAGGAAAAGAAAAACTCTTTTTGGCTTCATCTGGCTTCGTTGACATCACTGGCCTCACTCTACTGAAGGGTAAATAACAGTTCTAGACATGGGGCTCTTATTTTTCAGGATTTCTGAGCACTAAAACATTTTGGAGTTTCAGGCTAAATGACAGTCATGGTCTACGATTCTAATCAAAAGCGCAATTATAAGCAGTTATTCATATAAATGGTCTTAGAAAATGAAGCCTGTATAGCAAAATAAGAGCTCCTGAGAAGAAGCACTGGACTCTTGAATATCCATACTGCTTAATGGTTACTTAATTCCATGGTTTTATCTTAGTTTGCCTCAGTTAAATCTCTTGTGTGGCCTTAGCGAAGTACAGACAGTATTGTCTTACCAGGAGTAAACTACAACAGATGAGTCAAGCTGTGTAGGAAAAAAAAAAAGACTGAATCACTAGTTTTACTAAAACATTCTTGTTCCATGCTTAAAAGCATTAACATTGAACCCATTGTCAAATAAACAAATAAACCTTGGGATTACACTTCACATCTTCACAGTTATTTTTTTTTCTACTGTCTTGTAAAAATTCAACCTTACATTCCAGCAGCACTGGAACTGACTAGCTCTAGCTAAAAACATGATTTCCCTTACAGGTTCTAGTTAGCACCATTTTCAGGTGCATTTTGCACATGTAGGACAAAGTTAATTTGAGAAAGAATCTGTGAGAAAGGATTATATATTTGTTCTTTCAGATTTTTATTTCCCTTAACTCCAGCTTTGTACGTGCTTGCCAAAAAAAATGCCAAGTGCTTTTCTATGTTGATGTTCATTGTTTTGTCCTTCCAGCTCTAGTTAGGGGTCTTTTTGACAGTTTTTGGTTTTTTGATTGTGATTGTTATTTTTGGTAACAGGGATGATATTAGTTCTTTCCCCCTGCTAAAATGGGTGAGGAGTTTTAAAGACCTTCTTTGTGTCTGACAGTTGTGGCAGGGGCACAGTGACAAAGAACACAAATGAGGAAATCAGTGTCTTTTTTTCTCTTCATTTTCCCTGCCAAGAGACATGCACAGTGATAGGATGAGTGTCAACGGACAAAAGGCGGAACACTGAAAATTCCCACCACGTAACAGGTAAAAAAATTACCACAAGAGTTGTCAAACATTGGAAAATATTGTCTTGTAGGATTGAAGAATCTCCATCCTTGAGGTGTTCAAGGCTCAGCTTTCAAGCATAAGTTTGGATGGTCTTCAGAGGTCCCTTTGTCCTTAATATTTCTCTAAACCTAAGTACCTGTGAAAAGTAAACAGAAATTTTGAAAATACATGTATTTATTAATTTCTCTCAGTATCAGTTATTGAGTATTTGGGATACTGTGCTTTTAGGTTTGTTATTTTTACTGCTTGTGGATTTTTGTTTTATACTCTGCTCTATCACTTCTTATGTATAACTCAGTGTCCTCAGACTAAAATGAAGAAACATTGGACTACAGAGTACAGGAATTCTCAGAGGCAAAATTTGTGTGATTTAGAGAAAAGGGCAAGTACTTTGTTCTCTCTTTTATACTTACACTTTTAATGAGCAATTTTAAAAAGCTAAAGCTTAAAAGTACTCTTATAGAAATGTTAATTTATTTCTGCCTCCAACAGTTAACCACAACACGATCTGTTTAAAGATCTATGTTGCTACCTTTTTCTATGACACCTTTTCTATTCCTTCTCATTGCCTTTCATACCAAGGCAGAAAAATTCAGTTAAACCCTTGTTGAAACAACCAAACAGGTAAACCAAACCAACCAAACAAACAAAACCTAAAGAGAAAAGTCCATTCCGACCTGCTTAATTCTACTGCTGTGCAATTTTACGTCAAGGAAATTCAATCATAACTATAACGATACAAGCATATATTGCTCAGTAGCTCAGGAAGCAGGTCCTCTTTGCAGTTGCCAAAATGTTCTGTCTCCCTTCCATGTTAGAATATTAAAAGCAGAAAGCAGCAGTCACAACAGCAACATCCAGCTGCTTCACTTTTTTTTTTCCCCTGGCTGTTGTCATCAATTAACAGATTCCCTTGCTCAGACTCAAATGCCAGGAAAGGCACCTTGCTGAGATGCCTTAAGTCATGCAGCTACAAAGCTGGGACTACTGTCATTCCCGTCCTTAAATCAGGATACAGGAAATTATAGTCTCATCAGTCTTACTTCAGTCCCTGAAAAAGTTATGGAACAAATCTTCCTTTCATAAGGCAAATGAAGTATGTGACTGGGGAAAGGCAGCATGGATTCACCAAGGGCAAATTGTTCTTGGCTAACCTGATCGCCTTCTGTAACAAAGCAACCTGCTCAGTTGATGTGGATCCAAGGGTGGACATTACCTACCTGGATTTTTCCAAGGCTTTCAACACCATTTCCCACAGCCTGCTTCTAAAGAAACTGATGCATTATGGCCTAGACAAGTGGTCTGTGGCACCCTCTCGTGTAATGAAACCCTGAGTTGACCTCAATATTTTGGTGGAACCTGACTAAAAATATAACTACAAGTCAAAATGGTAGAAAATGTTCAAGTGCTTTTAGTCCCTAAATTAAAGATTTATCAATATAAAAATAAGCCTAAAGAAGATGAATCAAACAGGAAAACAAAACTCCCCAAATCCCAGGTCTACTATATTAATAAAAAGGTGGTTTGAAAAGAAATTTCCCAATTGTCCATGATGTTCTTACTGGGTGAAATCTTATTACAGTTACACTAAATATATATTGTTTCATATTTTGATCCATATAATACAGTGCTAGAATCTACCTCCTCCTTTCACTTATTTTAAGTAACGAAATGTACTTCTGGGTTTGGTTCTGTTACCCATTGACAAGATAAGTTATTGGAATGAGAAGACTCAGTAGAAAGAGTCAAAACCTCAGGAAGCTCAAAACTACCAGAAATTATTCTTAGTGGACTTCAGGAAATGAACAGACTGCTGAGCCTTTTAGAAGTATGGAAAAGAACCCTATGTTTCACTACTTACATTGATTTAATTTCTCAGTTTGATGAACAACGATTTACATTAGATAAACAGATTGTCATCAGACTATTCTAGCCACTAGGAGGTGGAATTAATCTTTTTCTTTTTTGCTTGTTTTCTCTGATTATAATGGTGTGAACACAAATAAAATATGAGAATGGAGAGTATTTTCTTCTTGAAAGAAATGCAGACCATTCCAGTTTGAATCACTCAGGCTAAGCAGCCTCAATTTAGTTCCTCAACAACAGCTCTAACCACATAGTCTTTCTATTTGAAGTACATGTTTTAAATCTAAAAGCAAGTCAAATCCTGGTAAATTCATAATACAATTCTGGACATTTCCCTTGAGGACTTGATTCTAAGCAGAAAGAGTCACAGCAACAAATCCATGTTTGTAAGAACAAACCCAGATCTGATAGCTGGGGAAAGGTGGAGCTGAAGATAAACTCCTTTTAAGAGTCCTGGGCTGGCTTCTGGTTGGTTACTACCAGGTCCACTAAGTCTACCTTTCCATTCACTATGGTTTTTTGACATTATTTCTGAGGCATCTAACTGCCCCATGCTCTTCATAACAACCTAATTTCACAATGCATTTCTTCATTCCAACCTTAGCAAGCAGGGAAAGAAGACGTGTCCAGATTACTAACTATCCACTTTGGGGACTGAAAGTACTTTTGTCTTTTGAATTGTTTTCCACTAATATGGAAGTAGGACATAAAAGGGAAACTGAGAGCAAGAGAAATGAATGACCAAAACGCAATTTTGACAGATTGTGGAATACTAACTGGATGGGCAAAATGTGTGACACAAGAAATCGAGAGTCCTGTACCACAGTCCCTTCAGAGTAATCATCTTTAACAAGGAAGCAGCTTCAATAGAAGGCAGAGGCAGTAATCTCAAAACTAATCTTACAGAAATCTTTGTGATTGTATCACAAATTGCATGTAGGGAATTCGCTATATTGTTTTAAAATCAATTTATCTGTCTTATCTATCCACTAGGTGTAAAATATGAAGTTCTTACTTTGTAGCAATTTGAAACAGTAAAGGTGTAAAATTCTTAGCACAAAAAAAAGTGAATCAGAAAGTTTATTTGCTGTTAACCTCAAACACTGTAGAAATTTAGAATTGTTAGACAACTCCATTTAGGTGCTGAAAGTTCACTTGGCATCCACACATGCACAGAAAACAAAACCATCGAAAGTTATTCCAAGTTAAAGATTTGTGAATTCCAGTTTTTTTAATTCCATTTAACTGCTTGCATGCATCTTCACTAATTTTCTCCCAGAATTTTTAATATAAATAATTTTTTGTAATTTGTTAGTCATAAGATATTTTGCCAGGCAAAATATGCTGGGTATCTTTTGGCAAGCCACAGGAAAGTGAAATCCACATCATTCACACAAGAATGTATTATCCAACAAGACTACAAAACACTATTATGTGTGGCAAGACATGCTAGCTGATTGTAGCCTTTGCAAATTCAGATGAAATTTTATCGATACAGATCCAAGAATGCAATTTGCTTATTTCCTGGAAAAATAAGCAGATTTATTCAGTTGTCTTTTGTTGTTGTTATTGTTGAACCTGCATAGGATGTTTGCTGAAATTAGGTCCCCTAGTAGCAGACAAATATATGCATCTTTCACTAAACGCTCACTTGATAAAAAAGTAAAAGTAAAACACCTTTGCCTTGAGAACAACAGCATCCTTTAGAGTAAGTGTGAAATTAAAGTTGCAGCTCTCATTCTCTGAATGAGATCAGTAATGTCATGTAGCCATTATCTATTCCTTTACTTTCTTCTAAAAGTGATATAAAAAGATATCAAACACCAAGTTTTGCATGTGAGAACTGTGCTGAGGAGAATATCAGGAAATCATGAAAGGAGGAAAGGAAAACATTCTGCAAAACTCTGTGTCTAGCATGTCATTAGTTATCTAAAAGATGCAGTTTTAGATCTGGTTCTACCTTTTGGAATCTCTTAACACCATCTACAGACTGCTCCAGAAGTTAAGATAGGCACTTAAGTCAGTCACTTTGAATGATGGGCTGGGCTCAAGCGTTTAATTTTTAAATAATTACATTAAGGGTACCTCATTGTGAGGTGAGTACTGCAGTGGTGCTATGCTTCCTTTTCTGCTCAGCACACCAGTGTGTGTGCAGCTGAGGCAGCTCCCATATGCAGCAGTTTGTGCAGAAAGGCACAAACCCAGCACCAGCAGCTCTGTGCCAAACAGCATATGTGTCCCCAGCTATCGTGGTGACATGTCACAGGAGACAGGGTGTGGGTCCCAGCTGCTGTTAGAGCTATTGTCCCTGTGACATCCAAGGCTTGACCCAGACAAATCCTCAGAAAGAGGATTCAGATCTACAAATCTCAAGCTGAAGGGAGTGCCTGGGACACTGAGGTTAGGCCAGATGGTTTTACAGCTTGTAGCAGCTGTGCAGTTGTCAAGAAGCTGTGCCACCAAATGAAAGAGCTGCAGGAAGAGGTCAGCAGACTGAGTAGCATCAGAGATGAAAGGAAAGCAGTTGAATGGCTCTTTTCTGAGAGACTGCTGCTTCAAGAGCTCAAACTTCCAACTGTAGAAGAGAGACAGGCAGAGCCAGTGCCTGTCGAGGTGCACGACACCCCAACCACAAGGGGACGGCAACACCCAAGATTCATAGCTGCTCATGGTCAAAATGAACTACAAAAGTCAGAGGGTCTGCAAAAGCTTACAAGATTTTGTAGTAAATTAGACACTTAACATGGAAATTGGTTTGTTAGTCCCTGACCTCCTAGCATAAGCACACAGCATGGGTTTTGGATAAAGGGGTAGAGTGAAAGTGGAGAGAGAGATGAATTAAAGAGTGGGAACAGAGAGAGAGATTGGGGGAAGGATGGAAGGAAGGAAGGAAGGAAGGAAGGAAGGAAGGAAGGATGGATCATCAGTCCTGGCTCTGGTTTAGATCCAGTTGGGGTGTCCAGATAAGTTTTTCCTGTCCTGGAGATAACNCAGAGGGTCTGCAAAAGCTTACAAGATTTTGTAGTAAATTAGACACTTAACATGGAAATTGGTTTGTTAGTCCCTGACCTCCTAGCATAAGCACACAGCATGGGTTTTGGATAAAGGGGTAGAGTGAAAGTGGAGAGAGAGATGAATTAAAGAGTGGGAACAGAGAGAGAGATTGGGGGAAGGATGGAGGGAAGGAAGTAAGGAAGGAAGGAAGGAAGGAAGGAAGGAAGGAAGGAAGGAAGGAAGGAAGGAAGGATGGATCATCAGTCCTGGCTCTGGTTTAGATCCAGTTGGGGTGTCCAGATAAGTTTTTCCTGTCCTGGAGATAACTTTCTCATTTTCTATGCAAATTAGTCATCATTCAGAGTCTATTCTTCCAGATCTTTCTGGAAATGGATTGGAGGGCTTTGGAGGTTTTTGGTGGTCTTATTTCCCCCCTACAGTCCTTGCCCAGGTCTTGGCCTCATTCTTATGCTTGTGCTGCACTGTGTTGCGCTTATCTCCAGGAACTAGTAAAAGGACTTTTGTCCCAGAAAAATCCTGCTCTACCTCCATATGGCCCCCTTCTCCAAGCCTAATCTGTTCTTTCTCACAGTGTGTTATTACCAACATCCTTGGCTGTTATCACCAACAGTCCTTGGTTAGTTCCATGGCCCTCTGTCTGTGATATAACATTAGCTCCTTATCTTCTTGGCTTCTACAGTGTGGCAAGTGGAAACTCCCATGATGGCAGAGCCTGGAAGTTGGCACCAGGAAGATGGCTTCTGCTACTCCTGAAGACTTGTACCTACAGAATATGTCCACTGTACTCATAGCTGATGAGGAACTGAGCCTACTCTAAAAAGAAAAATCAGAGCCAGTTGAGCCTGGAGCACCAGGAGGGAGTGCAAACTGTTAGTAGTGGGAAACGCCCTGCTGTAAGCATTGGAGTTTCCTACTTCCCACCTTATCTGTGATGAGAGTGGTTGGAGACAGGAATAGGTGGGTGTTGTGGGTTTGAGTTTTTCAAGGAATTTTTCTCCCATCTGTTACCTGACAAGGAGACCTGTGAGGGGAGGAGGTTGCACAGGAGATAAATGGGCGATACTTAAGAGACAAAAGATGTAGCCACCGTAGAGGTGGGGGAAGCGGTGTGGTTTCAGTGGTTTCTTAGCTGGGTGTGCTCAGTCTTTGCCTGGCTTGAGGGGAGACAGTTTGTAGTGTTGTGTGCTGGGCTGCTGCTGCTCAGAGGATTCACTGCTGAACTTTTCCTTGCTGCTTCCCCTTACTGCTGGTAAGCCATCGCTTGCAAAAGCAACCTGTGGACTGCGACTTTCCAACCCCAGCCCCCGCTGGGAGAGACCCTCACCATTTGTGTGGGTGTCTCAGGGAAACCAGGCCCCCCACCTCTTCTCTCTTCATGGAGTCAAGCACCTCCTCGTGGAGCCTCGGCTGCTGCTGTCATTGCCGGGGACCCTGCACTGGACACGTGAGAGCCAGGGGAAAACCGAACCCCAGCATACACCTTCTCTCCCTCCCCGAGGCCACCATTACCCCCAGGGAGACTCAGGGCTCACATCGGTGCCCTCTGGAGCCACCAGAGCCAACAGCGCACCCTGGAGCCGTGGGGGAGTCACTGCAGCCTCTGCCTCGCTTGAGCCAACAGCACCCCCTGCCGGGTGTGCCCGTAACTACACCAAAAAGTGAAATTGCTCAACAGGTGAGAAAATTTTGGGTGAGCTGTGAGGTTTTTAACAGGTGAGCTGTTATTGGGTTTCCGGTTGTGTTGTTAGTGGTGGTGTTTGTCCTTTTTTTATCTATATCTATATATATATGTATATCTATATGTATATCTATATCTATCTATATCTATATGTATATCTATATCTATCTATATCTATATCTATATCATCTATATCTATATCTATATATCTATATATGTATCATCATCTATATCTGTAGCTGCATCTGTATCTATATATCATCTATATCATCATCTATATCTATATCTAGGTCTACATTTATGTCTATATCTATATCTATCTCTATATCTAACCTATATATACATCTCTTACTGAAGAACTGTTATTCCTTTTCCCATATCTTTGCCTGAAAGCCCTGTAATTTCAAAGTTATAATAATTTGGAGGGAAGGGGTCATCTTTTCCATTCCAGGAAGATTCCCGCCTTCCTTGGCAGACACCTGTCTTTTAAACCAGGACAGCTGGCCAGAGAAGTTGTGGGTGTCCCATCATTGGTAATATTCAAAGTCAGGCTGGATGAGGATTTGAGCAACATGATGTAGCAAAAAATGTCTCTGGCCATGGTGGGGGACAGAACTAGATAATCCTGGAAGGCCCCTCCCAACCTAAACCAACCTATTTGATTGAGTTTTATGATTGAGTGGCACTCCATAAATTATATACAACACATTATTATGTCTGCTGTAAAATTTTACGGTTTGGGATGAAGTTATGGCAAGCAGACTGGCAAAATTCAAAATCAAAGTGTGTTCTTCATATCTTTCTGTATAGTAGACGATTTGATTGTCATTACTATTGGAAAACACAACTTCCACTCTCGGTGCAGGTTATGGCAGATGTTCATCATACAAGATATTTTATTGTAACTTACTTTGGTTTTATTTGACTATTCTAAAAGGGGAGAGAGATAATGATTCATTTTATATTGTTGGGGTTCATTTTATAGAACTTACCACAAGAAAATAAATTAATTTCTGTTCTCCAACTACTTTGAAGTAATTAATCTCTAGCTAAGATAAAGTGAACAATATTCAGAGTAGACTACACAGTTACAACAGCTATACATGAAGTAACAAAAAATTCCAACAAACCAGACTTAATCTACTTCCACTGAAATTTAATCAGAAACATACCTTACTCCTTTCTGAAGCTCAATTACTATAGATTGTACCTGTGACCCATCTAGTGTATAAAATCTACTAGAGGTTGCATTTATTAAAAATAACCCTTTATTTATGTATTATGTCAGCTATGATCATTAGCAGAGTTTATGAAGCTTTTCAGATGTAAAAACATTTAATGTCTGAAAAATATTTTCCTTTTTTTTTTTTCTTTAAGATGTGGTGAGTCAAATTTAGTTGTCTAAACGTAGTTACCTATTGGCAAGTTAGACAGATACCTGAACTATCCATATGGGGCTGGCAGGTGGAACACAAAAGATGTGTGAAATCATTTCCTCTGAGAGTGGCAGTTAGAAGACAAGCAAGATGAGCCAATGGAGCTCAGAATGTGTGTAACTATAGACAGGTGATACCATCAGTCCCTGTACTTTTACTAGTTAGTTACCTTTGCTTTACTTCTTTGTGCTGTAAAACTCTTTGTTACACCAAGTATGATCACCTGTTTTAAAAGATTATCAGCTCCTGTCATCTGCAGGTAACTACTGCATCTTGTTTTTACCTTTCTGTTTAGGCAGATCAGCAACTGCAGATATTTCAAAATGGCAGTACACCCTCTCCGAGTGCAAGCAATACGAGATGTTACTGCAGACACAGCTGCTGGTTTTAAACTGTAATGCATGGTGTTTGTGTCACAGTGATAATGTTCTTTAGAACATTTCCTTTCAGCTCTCCAGCTCATCAGAATACTTCCCTAACCAGCCTCCAAAAATCATCATCCATGTCTTTTCCCACACATTTGCAGTATATTTTATTCCAAAGGCAATACAGGATGTAGAGTTTGCGATTAACAATTCATTGCTTGGAACTGAATTAAGAGAGTGAAATTCACTTGCTGGCTGTTCATACATGACAGGCATCTGGCACTAGGAAGTGTCGTCAGAGTTCATCTGGCACTATCAAATTGCCTCTTGGACAACTAAAACATTTCTCTTACTATTTCAGGATTGGTCACTGTCTGTATGACATAAATGGCTACTTCATGTAGTATTAAGTCTGCTCTCTGGACCGTGCATTTTCCTCTAGGTTTCTGAACGCCTAAGTACCTTTTCTTTATGTCCTGAATTCTGTGCTAAAATTTGTTACTTCAGGTCTGTTTACTATGAAACAATCAGGTCAGAATTCAGAAGTCACACAGAATTGCAAAGTATGATCCTGACACAAAAAGCATCAATACAAAGAATCTGATTAATGGGCAATTGCTAAGCATAGGTCCAGACCATGTAGAAGTATTTGTTTCACTTCTATTTTTCATTATGGATTCATGCAAAGCTGAATCCTCAGCTTTATTAACTCGCAAACTGTCTCAAATGCATAGAACAAGAAATAATTTCTTTTTGGTGCAAAGAAAAAGTACTAGATAAAATCTTTGCTGAGCTGGAAAACAGAGACAAATGTCTCTAGGGAAGTGAGAGAACAGGCAGAATTGGAGGTATCCAGGAACAAAAAATGGCACTTATTCGTTCAGTTCATAAGAGGGAAAATGGGTTGCGTAACTGTATGCCAACCTGAAAATACCTTTCAGATTCTTCAATTAAAGAACAGGAAGGTAAGACCGTGCCTCTGTGTAGCACCTATTGGCTACCTACAGGTGGTTTCTCAGTCAGTCATTGTTCCAGTTTGAATCCAGAGGCATGTAACAGATCATGAATGGTGAAAAGGGTTTAGGCATCTCACACAAGCTTCCAGATTACACTGTAGGTGGTCGGTTACACTTAAAAGTCAAAACCTAAAAAAGTTAACATTATCAGACACAGTCATTCATTAAATATTATCATCATCTATACAGCATAGGGAACTGAAAGATGGTTCATTGGCCCAATTCATTACTGTTTCCAAATCTCTCATCACAGCAGAAAGTAACTATAGTAACTATAGAAGTTACAAAAGTCTTTTAGATTTTGCAGGTGATTTCATAATATATGTAATGACTAATTACCTTAGGAAATACATTTAAACACATAAACTTTATTTTATGTGTCTTTATTAAATTTTCTTTCAGAAAACAGCAGTGTTAGGATATAGAGTTATATTTCAATCACAGCAGGACAAACTACTGGTTAGAAAAAGAATCTGCTAGCTAGGGCAATTGATAGCAAGAGAATTATGAGAAACCAGCAGAAATGTTTGATAGAGAAAATGATGATTAAACAATTCCTTAAAGTTAACTTTTAAATGTCCTTTTCATTAAAAAGAACTTGTGAAGCTGTCCATTTCCATTCATTGTTAGTTCTCATATATGTCTGAAATATTACACAAGTTGATACCAGAAGAAAAAAATCGTGATGTGTAATGGAGCCATATAGCTGCAGACCACTTCCAGGAGCAAATTTAATACATTTAAAAATCTATTTACCCAAAAGCAGCTGTTGAAGGGAAGCTATCATGCAAGATAAACAATAAAATCTATGCACTATGTTTCTATGCCAAGTGGAAAACCAATCCCCCCTTTACAGCCATCCGACCTTCTGGGTCTAGAAGTCCTGCCCCTTTGCCATCACATGACAGGCTTCCCTGCCCCACCTTGTCCCATGTGATCCCTGAATCCCAATGACTGGATGGTAACTGAAGCCACATGTTCTGGATTGCCCCAGCAAAACACCAAGTCCCTCCCATAGCCCAGAAGTGTGATGCCATTCTGTCACATGCGATTGACGAATGTTTTGTGATCACATGGTTGTTTCAGAAGGCTCAGAAAGTCTTCATAAATGTGTATCTGTATATACATGTATAAAAATAGATGCAAGATATATATTTGTTTAGTTTTATATAGTCATATATATCAGATAGAAACATAAACCTATCAATGTATGTAAGTGTATACATTAAAAGGGTGTACAGTGTGTATAAACACATATATAAAAACCCATCAAATTTTAAATTATTTTAATACATTTAATACAAATTAAATATATAATTCAATATAAACATTTGTTACAGAATAAAAAATATATTTTAAAATATCCTTTAATTTGAAAGATTTAGATAAGTTTAAGTGTGAATGGAAAGAACAAACAAATTAAAAGACAGCTTGTGCTCACTACTTCAGAAGGTTTATATAAATCCTAACCCATTGTGGGGATGGAAAGCTAAGAGGGCAGCGTGCCACTGAAGAAAGTAGAGGGACATGCACAAAACTGAACATATCTGTGGATGAAGGGTTGACTCCTGAGAGGCCAGCCATGAAACAACTGCTGAACACTGTGCCATGCAAAGAGAGAGTCTCCTCAAGAGGCCCCAGACCCTCAGCTCAAAACTGCAGAGTGACCATACAAAATTATTGGGGAAACCTCTGATGTTTTTTCTGTGCAACACGATACAGGCATCATTGTTAACTATAATGGACACCCAAAACAAGAAGACAATATCTTATGAGCTCATAAAGGAAAATCACCAATGGAATTCTGGAAACAATTTTATTACTCAGAAGAAGTTACAAATGGGACAGATATTTAGAAACACAGAATGATTAACTGGTTTTGTTGGAAGGGATATTTAAGCCCATGTGGCTTCAACCTCCTTGCCATAGGCAGAGACTTTCCACTAGACCAGCTTGCTCAAAGCACCATCCAATCTGGTCTTGAACACTTCCACGGATGAGCACAACTTCTCTAGGCAACCTTTTCCAGTGTCTCACCACATTCACAATGAAGAATTTCTTCCTTAGACCTGGTTTAAATCTACCCTTTTTCTGTTTGAAGCCATTCCCCCTAGTTCTACTACTACACACCCTTTTAAAAAGTCCCTCTCTAGCTTTTGTGTAGTCCCCTTTAGGTACTGAAAAGCTGCTAGAAGGTGGTTCATGCCCATCATCAAAAAAAAGAAAAAAGAAACTGAAAAACCCCATATTTTCTGTGACCTGGAATACATATACAAAGAGGCGCATATGTTCTGAATTACAGTTTAGCTCTGAACTTAGCACAAAAAACAAAACAGGATGAAAAAGAAGGTATGAAAAGGAAAAATGAAGGATAATGAGAGCTTAAAGGTGACACATCTTGTGGTCTTTATTTTGCTGTATATGGATGCAAAGTTTTGTGGTTACAGATGCATAAATGTGTAACATCAAAGGCTATGCTGACTATTTTTTAGTTAGCCAGGTTATGAAAGAAAAAATGGGTATGTAGCAAAGAATGCAAGATGATGAATTCATGTGCATGTAAGTTCCCATCCCTGAGTATATGTTTCATAGGCTTTCAATTTTTAAACCGTGAAACTAGGCAGCTTTTCCCAAGCACTGGGATTTGAGGGTTGAAAAGGTTATTTCTCCATTTTCCTCTACACTGCTGAAAATCAAAACTGTGCAGGCCCTCATCCACAACCAAAATATTATGGAGTGTAACAAATTGGAGAGCGATAGAAATTTTTTTGCACAACCCACAGCTAATAAGGAGAAGGTTTTTCACTTGCAAACAGAACCAAGTTACTACTGTCAATAGGAAGTGAAAACTTTGAGGTAGACCTGTAGTTTACACAGGAATGAGGTTATAGTATTGATTTGTAATCTATGCAGGAGCATGAGTGGACCATCGTGACATAATCAGATGGCGAGCTTGAAGAATTTTTATAAACAAAATGCCTACATTGCTGAATCCTAGTGATGCTCTTTTTAGTGACCAAAGGAGTCTGCTTATATTAAAAAAACAACCCCTGTTGAAAAGACCGTTCCTAGAAATTTAATAGCTTGTAGTCCTTCAGGACCAAAATAAAACAATATCCTCCTGGGCACCCTGAAGTTATACCTGACAATTTTGACAACTCAACAGCCTATTTCAGTACGCTCAAAGTAAAAGTGTATCCACTTTATGGTCTTTTCCCCATGGTTACTGTCACGGTAAATGGCAATCTATTCTTCTTGTGCCGCGCCTGTGCTGATACCCTTCAGAGATGCTGCATTTACAGACATAATACATGGACACATATAATACTGTTGAACTAAAGAAGACTCTGGAGGATGCACACAAGGTTTGTGAAATCTATGAAGTTTTGCATTTTGAAGAGTCCAAAGTGTTTGGGTTTGGATTTGGGGTGGGTTTTCCTTTATGTGTTGTTTTGTTTGGTTTTTTTTTTGTTGTTGGTTTTTTTTTTCGTTTTAGGTTACATAAACCTGTACCTGCATCAGAAGCAGAAAGCTTCAAGTCATCCCACCTGGTACACAGATGCTGACAAAACTCCCTGGTGCTGGTGATCTCAGGCAGAAAGAAGGCTTTTCTTTGCAGCCTGAGTGCATAAAGAAAAACTCCACAAAAGAAAAAAATTGCCAAAGTGTTTCAACATATTCTGTGGGATTTCTTTCAGGGATTCAATTTTCCCCACAACATAGTGGTAATAACAACAAATGATCTGTATGGTTACATCCTTAAGTTGGTTCATGATGCAACTGCCTGTAATTTTGTTAATGAGAATGTGACCACTGTCTTGTTGAAGCATGGCAAAGGATGCATGCTGGAACACGGAATGCAAAATTAACATTTTTTGCCTTTTGTATATGGCAGAGTCAAAACCGGCAGTCCCCGGGAAGCAAAGGAAGACAGGGTATGCCTGTCACTTGACTGGGAAAGGTGAGTGACTTCTAGCCCCAAGTGGTCATGTGAACATAAACCTGAGTGTAATGCTATCATTGGTTTCTTACCATGCATGGAAGCTGTCCTTTAACTACTCACCAGGCACTTTGTGTATCATCTAATATCCCAGTCTTTAATGAGCACAAATGCTACACTCAGTCTTTGTCTCTGCTACTTCTGCCTCACAGATTAAATGCTTTTCATTCTGATGAAAATTAAAATGCAGCAAGGAAGGGAAAATAAATCGATAAGCCCCAAAACCCATACCCATGCTGAGAGAGAGACAGCCTAAGTGCTTTTGTGCATTTATGGAAATACATCTTGCAGGTCCGCTCCCTAGCCCTAGTGAGGAATTGTGGTTATTAATTATAATGAAAACTTGTTATTATTTCTAGAAGTTATCCTGCTTATTCTTCACTTTTGGGTTGGATTAAAGTGTTTTAATCATGGAGGTTTTGTCATATTTTACTTCCTTTCAGGTGTTTATGAAGTTAACACAGAAGGCACTAAGCAAACATTGAAGTATGCTTTGAATTCTAGTCAGTCCAGATCTCCAGTCTTGTTTACCTATCCAAATAGTATTTCAATACCTATTCAGGAAGACTTATAAAATATCTAACATGAACTAATTGAAATATAGTTATAAAAAATGTGATTACAGTCTTTTAGAAAATAAGTAGTTGTGGGAAAAAGAATGGGGACAAAATTGAACAAAACTGGAAAGTTACTAATAGACAAAAATTGAAGTCTGCAAGCCTGGCATCCCACACACAATACCTGCTAAGGGGGGATGAAACGGAGGATGGAGCTGAGTGGAAAGTTATACAGTAATATACAGTTATAACAGTATGGAAATTACAGGGGGAAGTGTGGTTGCTATTCCCTGGAGGGAATGCGATCGGCATGCCTGACTTCCCACACACAATACGAGCTGAGAGGGACTAAATGGAGGCTGGAGTAGAACAGAGACAGCACCACCAGGCTCTGTTGAAATCCTTGCAAGGAAGGGAACTTAGTGGTATCTTGTAGCTGATAAACCACATAGCAGCTGTCAATCAAGGAACAAAATACATGTCTTGCTGTTGAACCAGCAACAGTGGTGAAGTAACAGATATAATACTGACAGACACCCAAAATTACCAACCTCCAAGGTAGAACCACCCCTCACGGAGCATGTGCTCTATATTTTAATGACTATATCTTGGAATTTTACATCAATGTATGACTGGAGTCACTCAAGCTGCACAAAAACATAAAGAAATAATATAAATATGTTAAGAATGGGGAGATGTTAGAGAAGACTTCATCATAACTTCTGGGATCAGTGGATGAGCTGAACCTGTTTTCTTCCCCATATAGACATCCACTGGGTAAGAACCGTATTCTATTCATGCTGAATGATTATCTCAAGATAGCTTTCATTGGTGATTAGAGCTTGTTTCCATATTGCTTTGAATATGTTTTTGCAGTTAGTTTCTATCACCAGCAATCTTCAAACCTTAATCTGTCACAATTTCCTATTATCAGTGTGTTTATTGATAAAGAATGTTATCCCATAAACTGTTAATGTGATTCCTTCGAGGGCACTGGCGGTTGCTGGAAGTGGGTAACATGCTCGATTGTGGAGAACTGGGAGAGGGTGTCTCTTATGCTGTTGGTGTGTGTTCCTGAACACATTAATCAAACCTCCCCCTGATCCAATGGACTGCTCATTGGAGAGTCCCCATAACGGGACACTGACAGACTGGTTGGGCTCCAGGGTCTCTGTTTTCCTGGGGTGCTGACAGACAAATCAAACAGAAAAGGTTTGAGAAAATCTACCCTTTCATGTGGCAATAGTTATTAATAATCATAGAATCATTTAGGTTGGAAACTACCTCTAAGACGATCGAGTCCAGCCATTAACCCAGCATTGTCAAGTTCACCACTAAACCATTCCCCAAGTGCCACATCTACACATCTTTTAAATACCTCCAGGGATGGTGACTCAACCGTTTCCCTGGGCAGACTGTTCAGATTATTATAGTCCTTTTGGTGAAGAAATTTTTTACTAATATTCAATCTAAGCCTCCCCTGGCACAACTTGAGCCCATGTCTGAGATTGCTTTGTTTCAGGAAACCCCCTTGTGCACTACTCTGGAGCACTCTGCTGCACATCATGCTGGCACCAGAGTGGCTCATGTCAGCAACATATTATGTTTACAAACAGAAATGATAGCACAGTTATAACTCTTCTGACATTATAAGCATTCACAAGGCATTATAATCAAGGTTTTTAAATTGACATATTTGCATATATACAGAATATTCATTTATGAAGTGACACTTTCGATCTTACAAATTAAACGCACTTGTACACATATATAAGAATAATAGAACTCAAATTGACCTGTAAGAAAAAGTCTTTGTAATATAAAACATAACCCCCAAAACAGTGTTATATTACTGGTGCATACATCTATTATGGTTAGTTACATTTTTAATTATTTATTATATTGTAGCCATTTTTTATAATAAAAATGAAATTAAAAAATACTCAGACTCAACCATCTGAGATAAAGTAAATGTCACAAATATGTCACATATTCTTATTTAATTGTTTCCATTTCCCAGTCATTGTTGAAGTTTTAAATTCACGATGGAACAATCAAATGCAATAAACTAGAACTGTGTGATCCTACGGTCTACTCTCCAGTGGCTTAGTAAAAAACAACCAAAAATCACTGAAAATGAGGTAATAGAGATGAGCTCAAATTTTTTATTAAAGGATGCTACATTCTCTGCTCCACTTCTGCTTCTGTTTCTGTTTTCTTTACAGAAAGAATCCCAATGTTCCTCCGTAGCTGTTTACAATAATAGTTATTATTCCCTCCTGCCAGACAGAAATAATATCCTTTTCAGAATATCACAAGTGTAGCATAACCACCATAATAATTCTGTGATGATAATTATTTTATTCACAGGCAAAAACTTTTCTATCTAGATAAGCATTAAATAATCAAGACACTATTTTCCTGCATCTTGGTGTAAGTTTTTTGGAAAACAAAGGCTTAACATTGACTATGTTAGGGTTCTCATTTCACAGATAATCTTCATACCTTTTTTTGGTTTAGTAACCAGCTTCTATCAGTGGTGTTATATTTTCCGCTAATATTTATGCCTTTCTGTATAGATTCTCTTTGGGACTATTTCCCTATAAACATGTGAAAACCTCCCTTATTATTCTTCCCTAAATTCTTCTTGCCCATGATGAATTTTAAAAAAACTTAACAATAGCAGATATGTGAAAATCTATCATGTTGTCTCATTGTATTCCTGGTTTTGCATATTTTCCTGTCTATGACTATCTGTTATATTTTATATTTAGATTTTAAATTCTCTCAGGCTGGGAATATCTTTATTCTGTATCTCTGTTTTGACTAGTATAAAAAATTCTGTTTCATAATTTTATCAATAATCTATTATTAGTCTAATTCATATCTTAACCATATAATTAAAATGTCACTAGTAAAACAAGCAAAGTTCATCAGAGTCTAAAGCAACTCCAGAAAAGTTCTGTGGCCCTGCTCTCTCAAGACAGTGAAAAGTCTAAGTCTTTTGAATCACTAGTGTGAACATTATTCCTTACTGGGTTACACTCTGAATATATGAAAATAATTTTGGAAGGAAGAAAAAAAAGAGTAAGAATTACTCTATGACTAATGTGCTAAGACGGTAGATAGGCTATGCTTCGAGTTTTTTCCAGAAAAGCTTTAATTTGCCTAGATTCCTAAGTTTCAGCATGTGTCTGAGGTACTTTCAGCAGTGCAGTTTTCCTTGGTCATAGTTTCAGTAGACCAGTGTAGATGTGCCTATGGGCCATATCGCTGCACCATTTTTAGACCTATCTGACTGGTAAGTCTTAAAAGTGCTGGTCTGGACATAATGGTGTATTTATGAACATTGTTATTTATGTGACATTAGGATGGTATTCATCTGATGAAAAGTAAGTGTCTGCATCTCAACCAATCGGACATCTACCTCAGAACAAACTAAAGTGTGCTTCTGGAATGCCCATTTGTTTGAATTGGCTGTAAGAAGGACTTGGGATGATTACGTCATAAAAGTGTCCACATTGCAGATACCTCAGAGAAATTATAGCCTAAAACTCTTGGACAGCTCCAAGTTTAGATAGTTTAACCCAAACATCAGACAGCTATATTAAATTCTTTGCTTACACATTTTCTTAAATATATCTGTCTTGCATTTGTGCGTATGAGTGTGTTCCACTCCAGTGTGCTGGCATCATATAGCAAGGAACTCAGTCCTTTTTTTTGAAGTGATGTACTTGACACCACTATGTATCTGTAGCTGGAAAGAATATTTTCCTGTCAGTGTTGTTAATATTTAAGTATATTATTGTAAACATTTTATAGATGAAAAACTAAATCCCAAATTTTCTACTTTCCAAACCAGGAGGCTCAAACCCCCAGTTTTCTTAGCCTTCTCTTCTCTTCTCTTCTCTTCTCTTCTCTTCTCTTCTCTTCTCTTCTCTTCTCTTCTCTTCTCTTCTCTTCTCTTCTATTCTCTTCTCTTCTCTTCTCTTCTCTTCNATCTCTCCTCTCCTCTCCTCTCCTCTCCTCTCCTCTCCTTCTCTCCTTCTCTCCTTTTCTCCTTTTCTCCTTTTCTCTTCTTTTTGTCTCAGTGGTAGTTTAAAAATAAACCAGCATCCTTCTTGTCCTTCTTTCAGTAATATGGTGTGTTGTTGGTTTGGGTTTTTTTACCTCCTAGTTCAATAAACATCCTGTGACCATATCTCATATACTTGAAAGAGAAATGTAATGTTTCTCCCTAGTAGGATATTGGTTGAGTTAGACTTCTGCCGTCTGTTAATTGCCAAGACTGAGGGTCTCCTGTATGTGTTAAGAAACATATATTTAAGTTCTCGGCTCACAACCCGACCAAAATTTAGCTACCTGAAAGTTACACTGGGAGGAGCAGAAGCTAAGCACTCAAGTTTCCTGGAAGGTAACAGAAATACTTAGAAGAACTTGCAGAACATGTACCACTGTCAAGTGTTACGAATTTAGGGTTTTCTGTATTATCTCTGCACCTTTATGTATATAATAATCAGACAGTTTATAATCCTAGTTTAGAACAGCATTTTTCTAACTGTTAGGTATCTAACACTGTGTAGGAAGAGTCTGTAGGAAGGTCATGATGAGTAATGATTGTCATGCATGCCTCTTATTCCATCTACTAGATGATTACTTCACACACATTGCTAGAATGATGACCAAGATAAGCAACAGGTAACCTAGTGCTATTTGAAAAAAAAGAAATTGAAAATAAACCTAGTTTTAAATATGTATGTGTGTATGTATTTATTTATTTATTTCAGTTTTGCACAAACAGCTCACCTAAATTTAGACATCTGTGATGAAAAGATCTGGGGGAGCTGGCTGTGTCTTTATTGACAGTGGATGGATGGACACTTTATGACATAGTTCATGATTGTTTCAAATGTCTGTTTCAGATTAGATGTGTTATGTGTTAAAACTGTGTATTTCTATCCATCTCTCTGTAAAGGATTCTTAGAGTGATTATCTCAGACCAAGGTATCTACTCCACAGAAACTTACTTTCATGTCACCCACCTTCTCTGTAGTCATTGCAAATGTACATAAACTCAGAGTCTGCTCAATAGAAAACGACAAAAAAGGATTTGGTTTTGTTTTGTTGTGGAAGTTATTTTTTTTTTGTAATAGTGGACAAGCACCTTTAATAGATTACAGTACTCTTTTCTCAACAGTAAAAATCTCAGAATGTGGAGACAAGTTTTAGAAAAGAGGAATCTTGGATGTAGCTGTAAAAGACAACAAATAAGTGAGATGATTCTAAAAAGGCCTCACCTCAGCCGCTGAACAATGCTGCAATCAAGTTATGGTTGTAAAAAGATTGAGCTTCAGAGAAACACTAGCTGCCATAAGTACATTCAAGGAATTTGGGCTAAATTCTTATTTCAAACTATGCAATGCCTTAAAAAATGCGGACAAAATCCCATACTAGAGGCTACTAGAAGAAGCTTACTAATTGGATGATCACATGGTTACATACATTATGTGTTTATAGGACTTTGTATGTTGCTTTAAGTGAAAATAATGTATTGTATATTAGACAAGAGTGTTCTTAAGCTTAAATTAATTTTCATTATGTTCCCCTTCTTTTCTCTGCACTACCTATGCAAACTAAGTATATAATTAAGACCACTGAGTTCTTCTGAATCAGTAAACTCTGTTTTCTATGTGCAAAATTTAAAGCACAGAGGGTGTTGAGAAGGAGGAGTGATAAAAGTAATACTACAATATAAATTATAGATTGGAAATTTTCCTGATGGCAAATTTTTCCCTTGGAGCTTTTACTGAATTTCCCCACATCCTTGATCAATTTTTTTAATACCAGTTTACCGGTACATGTATCACATAGATAGGATTTAGACCCCAGCTCTCCTCAGTGCAAAATTACACAAAAGCAAAACATACTTTTCAGCAATAATATAGCCAAAGAATAAATTAGACCACATTCTGAAAAATAAACCTCTTAGAAAAATCACAGCGTTGAATTTACTTGGTAGCTACCTGAATGCCGTGTCTGTACATAGAAGAAAGAATGAACAGGTTTGCTCCAGCTTTGGAGTGGCAGACTTCTGATGTTGCTTGTTTCACACTCCTCTCTTTCTACCCTTCAGTCTCAGTTGACCTTCTTTCTTGAAAACAGAAAGAGAGCAACTCTGCTTCTGAACTTTCACCTGTCAGGTGTGACAAACTGCAAAGGCCCAATAAAGAACTCAGTCTTCTGAGGTTACCGATCCTCGAGTTTAAATGTAACAAATTATAACAAATTACCCTTCTCTCAAAACGTGTCCTTAATAACATTTTCTGGATGGAAAATGTTTTAAAACCTTGAAAATGACATCTTCTAATGTCAAATTTAATAAAGCTGGCATGACTACCTTATAATCATAGAAGATAATTAAGTTAATTGTAGTACCTGAACTAATTAGTTCCAAGTTCCCGCTCTTATTATATATAAAACTTTCAGGACATGTTTTTAAATCAAATAAAAGAGACAGGGCTTAGCCTAATTTCCTGTATTAAACACTGTGTTTTCTTGTTGTTTTTTATCATAAATACCTATATAGCCATTTAATTAACAAATGTGTTTTCCTTCCAAGGTTAGATGTGTGAATGCAATAGTTTCTGAGTGTTTTACTACTCTGTGTCTTGTATTTCTAAAATATTTCTGGATAAATAGACAAAAACCTTCTTCTTAAAAAAAAGAACAAACAAAGAAAAACACCGATAAAGGTCTCAATATTTTTGAAAACTTTCCAGATAAAAATTATTCTCTTAGAATAGGTGCATGAGAGGAATTTTTGTGCAATATTACTTTGGTGAAATGTGATTTTTTTTTTTTTGCACTTGTTGCTCTACATCATTGCATGTTTAGTGTGCTAACCATATTGTAAGTGGATTCCAGCAGCACAGAGAGAGTTAGGAATGAAATCTCAAACAATCTCAAGCCTTTTTATTACTACCCAGTTTACTGGTTTTCGGTCTATATTCTTGGAATTTACAAGGGTCTAATGTGCTAGTTTGTGAAAGACAACTAGGCAAAAAGATAGTGTTATGAGTAAGACAGTAGAAGATTATTTAAAGGTACCACATTCCAAAATAAAATCAGCAATTCTGTGATCAAGTCTCTTAAACATGAGAAACTGGATAAGGAAGGAAGGAAGTTAGAAAGAAGCTTAACACAGAATAATATACCAATTTAGGAAGCAAGAACATTTGTGTAACTCTGTCTGTATTTCTTCCCCACTTAACTTCCATATACGAGTTTGATTCCAAATTTTGGGCTGTAAAAGTCAGAAAGAATGCCCATGCTACAGAGAGCACTACAAAGTTACTGGGATTCCCTTGGTCCTACTGAGGGAATACATCTGCAGAGCTCAGAGGAGGGCGGTCCTAGTTCTGGGGATTTTTGGCTTAACTAACTGGTTCAGAGTAAATAGTGTATACTCTGTCATTATGATGGAAAGATATCACATTTTTTGCTTATTTTGGTTCTATGATATAAATTATTTCAGAAAAAAACCCCAACAGCATAGCCTCTTAGTAGCACAGTACTAGCTTTGTGTAGCACTATAATGGCACAGGCATATAGAAAGCTCTAAGGCAAAATTAGTTACCCCTAGGAGTACAATAGACCTGATTCATATGCTACACTTGTGCAATGGAGAAAATAAAGGAAAACCTCTGCAGATTCTAATAAATTGAAGACTGACAGGCAGTTTCCAGGCTTTGGAAGACTTCTATTTGTGTGATTATATAGCTGGAAAAGATCTGTAGAACATATTTATCTTATGCCAACAAGCATTCTCCCAGACATTCATCTGGGAAGTGTTGAGGATTTAACACAGGATGGGGACTATTGTTAAAAGGGTTGCTACCATGTGGCTACCATGTGTTGCTGCGTAACGAAGTTTAATAATGGGCTGTTTGAGTAGTTTGACCTCTAGGCTAGTAAGTTGAAAGACTTTATTTTTATAGATGAAAATAGAGTAATTTATTTGTAAGAAATCCTACTGAAGACAATAATTTTTCCTAAGTCTATGACCATCGTGCAGAGGTGGTTCAGATAAGCTACTTCTAGCTGGTTACTTGTTGTATGTTTTTCACGTGCTGCTTTTGCTGCCTCTTTGCCTCATTCACATCTGCTTTTTCCCCTCCTGCTTGCCTCCTATTTCTGAAGTTAGATGTTGTGACTTTGTCATTATTCTCTCAATAAGGCTCTCCCTTCTGATAATTGAAGGGAAAACAAGAGGGAACACATAGGTGGCACAGTGGAACACTTGTGTCTCCATGTGAGGACAAAACCTTATAGGGACAATGGTGCAAAAAAAAGGAGCAAGCTTCCCACTGTTCATTTTGGTCTGAATCTCTCTCATAAGGTGTGAAAGAGCTGTACAGTTCCCTCCATCCAGTTTCAGTGGAAAGAGATGAAATAGGAATCCATAAAGCCCATGTAATTAACAGTAAAAACCACATCAAATATGTACACTTAAAATGTCAGTGACACTGGCCAAGTGTATTATCTGGATTTCAGTACATGATTGCTCTCCAACTTACGATACTGCATCTCCAAGGTGATAGTGTATGTGCATATGATTGTGGGTGTATTACACTTTCCTTGCATCTAGTATGAAGAAAAGCAATCAATCTGTAAAGACAAACATTTCCTTATTTTTTCGTATGTGGGAAGTGAGCAAACTAGAACATCACATTCCCTTGCTCAAATCTATGTAAATGGAAGTTAAATGTCTTTGGAACAGATAACAAAAATTAAAAAAAAAAAAGAAGAAAGAACAAGAAGCAGAAATTACTTCTTTGGCTCTGTTTTGAATCAGGCTTGGCATTCAGAGAAGATGCTGGGGCAGCTGCTACAGGAAACCAGGCAGGAACAGTTAAAGTATTGTACAAAAAAGAAGAAAATAACTTCTAGTTAAAAAATGCAAAGCCATAGCCATTGGTAACATACATGGAAATGTGCTTGGCAATAGCTGCAGAACGAGGGACTGAATGCAGATGGCTAAATGGCAGTGTTAGCAGCATCTTCTCCCACTATGCTCTCTAGGGCAAAACACATTCTTGAGATTCATGCCTTGCACCCATATTGTCCAGGGAGTTCGTGTTCTGAGATTGCCACTGTAGCTTGAATGGGACAGTAATGTTACCTTTTATGGTAATAGGTATATTAAATATGTAAATAACACATAACAGTAATGTCTAATAATTAAATGGAATTATTTTTATAGTTTGTAGCTATATATAACAAAAAAATCTCCATTCAGGAGAGCTGAGGATGACAAATTCAGACAGACATTTGCAATATAGGTGCTGCTCAAATGTTGTGAAGTCATTAACTAAATAAACCTTATTACATCTGCTTTTCAGATGTACCTACACTGAAGAATATGTGGAAAATAGTAAGCAGTTACAGTCAAAGTGACCATTTCTTAGACTGTTCTGGAAAAGGTTAAAATCAAATTATTTTGTGCTTTGACACAAGGTTTAATATTGAAGTTCTAAATAAGTCCATAAGATATGTGAAATTCATTCAAACAAAAAGTGAATTAGTTGTAAAATATCCCAGTTATTATAAATTAATGTATCAACTGAAAGGAATTTATTATGAGAGCGGGAAGGAAACTTCTTCACCATAATCTTACAGAAAGAAAACAGGCACAATGCAAAGTGCTGTGCTATGCTCTGTAAGCATCAACCCATTGCACACTGTAACATTCAGCAAGGTTTAAGAGAGTGAGAACTATAAAAATCCACATTTCTTACATTACAGAAAAGGAGTAACTCAAGATCCAAAGAGATTTATTAAGTACACTGTGGGACTTAAGCTGAAATCAGGCATGTAAAATTCCTCAAAACCTTTCTTTGATTTTCATTTCTCTTGAGACCATATTGCAGTAGACACTTCTGAAGGCATATCTCTGTAGTAACTTAAAATTCCCTTGAACACATAGGGTAAGAGTCGTACCACTTGACTTTAACTGTCTGAAAATTAAGTGCCTAGATTAAGTAAAGGTGTTTCATTACCTAATCAATAAAGACATATAGGTAGCTTCAGAGCATGATTCATTCCACCCTAAAATTAGATTCAGTATTAGACAACAAGTACTACATGTGGCTTCGCATGGAATTTTTTTTTATTGTGCGTCTGTGACAGGCCAAACACCATTGCCCAGCCTCCCTGTGTGTGTCATATCCTTTATGTGATCATGTCATTTGTTGCAAAAAATAAAGTATCATGCTGTCATCTAGTGAAAAAAAATCCAGCAACAAAATTTTCAGAAGCTTTTCTGTTCAGTTTATCAATATAAATCTATACAGGCAAAACCACACATAGCCACTCACATACAAGTAATTTATTCCTAATTCTGGAGTTGCAGCAGTAGCTGGGAGTCCAGCCCCAATTATATGATTAGATGTAGAAGTTGTAGCGGCACATCAGTTAATTTTGAGTTTTGGAAGAGCTCTCTCTCATAAGTTTTTTTCTGTTTAACTTGCCTACAATTCTGATAACTTTGTTCTCTCAAGCAAGCAACCTCCCTCCACCTCTGTGCCCTTAGATATGATCTGAGTTACAAGATTCTTGATATACTACACCTTTTTGCTTCTAATTTTACCTTGATTTGTTGATGCAGCACCACATCAGCTTGTCACTTACTGACACCCTTGAGAAACACCAGCCCTTTGGCTCTTCACCTTATTAGTCAGCCAGTCCTTGGAAAGCTTCCACATAAAATTTATACAATTCAGTGTTTCATTGTGCATTAACACTTTTATGTTCTTCACTCTTTTATTCTGTCAAGGATTTCTCATACCAGAGGAAAACAGTAATTTCCCTAAGATTTTGTTTATTTGTTTTTATGACTTTATATTATTCTAGTAAACTTATTTACTATCACAACCAAAAGAAGGGATCACCTAGCAGATGATTGTGTTTGCCTTCATCATCTGACTATATATGAATATATCCTTGTCTCAGTTTTGAGACAAATTTAAGAGAGGACTCGTTGTACTGAGGCCTTCTCTCCAAAAGGGTTCCAAAAATCCCTTTCACCAGTAGGAAATGAATACTAATAGAAGAAAGTGCAAAAAAAATCAGTTTATTAATAAACAGAATTCCCATCCACAAGGCAAAGGAAAAAGTAAATAACTGTTAAGCACTAAACCTTCAGAACCCACTTCCTCCCCACACACACATGGGAACAAAGACCCAAAAAATGTGTGGAGAATGGGGCCAGTGTTGGAGGAATACCCCTTTCCCAACACGTGGTCTGAGACAGTGCCGGCTCTGACGCTGAGGGCAGCAGAACCTCCACGGAGGTTCCAGCAGCAGGGAAAATCCCAGTGGCTACCTGGTGTCGATCTCTTCTCCATGGCAGTCACGGTAGATGAAACAGCTGGGCTGGAGCCTTTGGTGTGCTTTCTCTCTCTGGCTTGGGTCCCTGTGGCTTGGGGCTGGAACAGAGTGGCCTCACTTCCCGCCGATTCCGCTTGTCTCAGAGCAGCAGTCCATTCAGTTCAGCTCAAAGCAGCAGAAAGATCGCTAGTCCAGTTTCTCCAAGCCAGGGAAGGGAAAAGTTTTTTTGCCTGGNCCGCCTCCGGTCTCTGGCTTTGAAGATACAGGAACCATTTTTGGGCATAGGCAGAGGATCATGGAAAAGACTATCATAGTAAACCACTCCAAGACAATCCTCTAGGTATGTCAATCACCACAAATTCAGACACTTATATTTCAGCCAGCGTATCTGCATTTTGATTGAGGAGGAGGCAGTGTGGTACTCAGGAAAAAAGTTGTAATACTTCTGACAGTTTTTATGTTTGGTGTGTATCTATCTATCCTTTCACACAGAATGGAGAATATTCACAAAAACTTACCTGATTTTTCTATTCCATATCCAATACCCAAATATGTCGAATAGGCCATTGTGAAAAGGCATATTCGTGGGAGTTGGGGGTTGGGTTTTCATAAAGATATAAGGTATTGAACCTTGGACTTTCACTTCTTCTGTTGGTGAAAGGGACAAGTGAATACAAGAGAATATTCCAGTGATTTTCTGATTAAGACACCATCCTTAGGAGAAAAAAAACCCACATTTTTTCTCTCTTTTTTTTTTTTTTCCATATGGCAGAGCTGAATGTTTGGCACAGTATTGTCTGAGAACAGAAGTTTATCACAACAAATGTACAGAGGGAAGAGTGGAAAAGAAAAAACAAAATTACTTGATCTTAGAGAATAGAACCACTTTCTCCCTTTTTCTGTCACCTTTTCTAATGATTTTGTTACAGCTGTTATATTATTTCCTTCTTTCAGGATAATTTCAAAAAAATATTTTTACACACTGTGAGCTGCACATCTCTACTTTTCCTCCTACTACCCATTTTTAGTTTTACATCCTTGTTTTTGTACTCCTGTGTATCTATCTGTATAAACTTGTGAGACTGACTTATAGCAAAAAAGTACCTTTCTTTTGTTCCTAAAAATCTAAGAGAAGGCTGTGTTCAAGCAGACTTCTTCATTTATTTTCCTTATCTATTCTGACTTAGCAAGGAGTGTGAAGCGACTACAGTATCTGGCTACACCAAGAAGGCACAAAATCCTTTTGGAGGCTAAGGAATAGTGGTATATTCCATGGGTCAATACTGGGTCCAAACCTGTTCCTTAATGACCTGGATGACGGGGCAGAACATACCCTCAGCATCTTTGCAGAGGACATAAAACCGGGAGAAGTGGCTGTTATACCAGAGGTTTGTGATGCCATTTAGAGGAACCTTGACTGACTGGAGAAATGGGCTCACAGAAACCCCATTAAGTTCAGCAAAGGGAACTGAAAAGTTCTGCACCTGGGTAAGAATAATTCCATGCATCAGCAGATGTTGAGGGCCACCCAGTAAAGTGGGTGCAAAGTAGTGTTGCAGTAAAGGGCTGGGACACCGCGTTAAGAGGGAGCCAAGCTATTTTCAGTGGTGCCCAGTGGCAGAACCAGAGGCAGTGGTCACAAATGGAAACACAGGAGGCTCCCTCTGAGCATCAGAGGAATATCATAATAAAACACTTTTTTACTGTGAGGGTGACCAAGCACTGTAACAGGTTGCCCAGGGGGGTTGTGGACACTCCATCCTTGAATATATTCTGAACATGACCCTGGACAACTGTTTGAGGAGGAGGGTGGACTAGATAACCTCTAGAGGTGCCCTGCAACCTCAGCTTTCTGTGATTCAGCAATTTTGTGATTCTGTGCATGCACATATACACGTGCATACTATAAATGTATAGTATGGATGTACACAAATGTGCAGTGAGTACTTGCCTAGATGATATGTGAATATATACTCATGTGTGCACACATATGAATGAAGAGAAACACAGATGTCTGCTTGTATTACTGAGCTGTTCTTATTTGCATTTCATGTAGGCATTTAGCAGAGACAGTGCCTGAAATAGGTATATGAATGATGTTAAAGACTACCTCTAGAAAACTGTACTTATGTTGCACAATGAAAACTACAAGTTAGGAACTTGAAAATGAACCAAAAATATCTGAATATATTTTGGACTTCTGATAGGTATGACATAAATGATCAATTTTTTTTAATGTATTGCTGACTCTAAGCCTTAGTGTTGCTATGTAGGTCATGTAATAACAAAATTTTTTTAAACTGCATGTGAGATTAATAAGACGGTTTAATCACTTCTGATTTTTGCTTGTTTTCCTGCTTAGTTGTATAATAGTTGCTTGCTTGCTTGTTTTTATTGGAGTGGTATGGAAAAGTACTGTTAAAGTATTTTGTTGTACTAGCCTCTAATAAATAGATGTTGTTCCTTTAGAATTAAGATGAGGCAATATGAAAAATGCTTGTTAATGTCGACATAAGACATCTGAAACTTTAATTCAAGTATTTCATCTCCCCATTAGAACTTTTAGGCTTTACAAACAAAATAGCGTTCACGAGGCTTATTGCGGTATTCCTTATTGCTTGGACCATCTGCTAAAATATCACACTTGAAAATTCCTACATAAATATTGATTTTAACTTTATCTAGTAAACCAACTCTGTGTCTCAATAGCTGTCAGATTGTGTCACAAAGTTTTACATTATTGTAGTTTTTGTATCTGGAAGAGGGGTATCAAACCACACTCTCTTAAACCAACCACTAACAAATAAATGTTTTCTTCAATAAGATTTCATCAAAGTGATCATGCCGCATAAAATGCAATTATAAAGAATTCTAAATGTTGCAAATAAGTGATGCACTAGCTACAATATTAAATTTCTTATTTTTAGTGGTAATGTAAGTTAAGTAGTAATGTCTCTGCTTAACATCTTGGAGTGCTAAGGAGAAATATGTGATTTTGCCTTTGGTCCTTGAATATATCTACAGATGACCAGATGGCCAGTGCCAGTACTAGTCAAGAGATGCTGTTCGAGTAGTAAGAGGCAGAGAAGGGATTAAGTTAGATAAAAGATGTACTTCAAACCAAAGAAGAAAATGAGTCCTGGTAAAACATTAATTCAGGAATACGAAAGCCCTACAAGGACATCCCACAGCTAGGAATTCAAGGCAGTCAGAAGAAAAGATAAAAAGCATAAATGGGAGTTAATCCTATGGACTATGATTAGTATAAAAATAAGAGACTCTTTAAACTAGCCAGTAATTAAAATTACACAATGAAACCCATTTCCTGCTTTTTACATTTATAGCAAGCTTTTATTTAGAATTGTCCAGCAACAGTGCTCTCTCAGCTGTCTCCCTTTCAAGATCATTGCACAATGAAGAAAATATGGGAAAAAAATGCTGTAACTTCCACATTGAATTATAAAATAATTAACTTTGGGACAGAGCATTTCAAGCATCAGCAAAACAATTGATCTAATGAAATTATATTTTTTTAATGTAAAGATCTTTGCACCTTACAAAATCTGTGGTGAAAAATTAAAAATTTCACACAATAATAAATTTTAAAATACATCCATACATACACACATATGCACTTATATATGTATACCTACCTCTCTCTCTGTCTCTCTCTATATATATATCTAAAAGGATGTAGAACTCAGCAAAAATTTCATGTGTGGTCAGCAGCTGAGTAAACACGGTATAATTTGCAATATGTTTACATTGTAAAAGAACAATTAATAAAAAAAGCACCACCTAGATCTTTTGACACTCACCCACTCTTTAATGAATACTCTGTCCTTTCTACAAAGACAGATGAATATCTAAGCCCTTACTGCTGAAAGTTTCCCTGCACCTAAAGTTAAAGCCCATCTATTAAAAGGCCTGGGAAAATAATACACCATCTAGATGACATCTGATTTGTGCCTCCTATCAAGACCATTTGTCTCAGAACTGTGAAAAACTGTGAGTTTAGGAGCAGTGAATTGCATATCAACACTGAAGAAATCTGCAGAATGGCTAAATCAAACAGGAATCAGCACATCAGTAGTAATGGGTAGGTGCAGCTTTACAGAAGATGAACATAATGAGAATGGCTGATATCTTATGAAATATGTAGAAGTTACCAATCAGACTGGAATGGATTGGGATTGATGTACTCGACAGATCAAATAACTCCATTGCTCAGTTGTCTAAATAGTATCCTGTTTGACTACTTCTGCTTGGAGGAAATTTTCCATTTTCTTTAGAAGTGCAGGAGTGTGTGGTGTATGAGGTGTTAATTACATGAAAAAGGAAAATGGTGAGACTGGACATAAGATAAAAGGCTGACTTGCACAAATGTTTAATCTTCTTTGAAATACTCTAAGGTACTTGAGAGATTAAAGCAGGGCTGGTGAACATGAAACTCCTTAGGACAGGCAAGTGAAGAGTGGCTATAGGACTTCTCAAGTGGGACATTAAAACTCAACAGTAGTCATTAAAAGTCTTCATAGAGATATCTGCTCATTTAGACGTCACTATATAATGCATTCATTCCATACAGTGTGTCCCAGACTGTAATTCTCAATTCAGTATTAGGAAGGGAGAGATTAAGATGTATCGTATGATATCCTTATTACCACGGATACCTGCAACATCACTTTTAAGTTAATCTTAAAGCAGAGTGAAGTATGTTGTAAAATAATGCCCTCAGGACAATGACTTGTCTGAGTTTTAATTGTCAGGGCATGTTTTAGGAAGATACTGCAGTTTATCATCTGCAGCTGGCTCATATTCGTGGGACTCAGCCCCTGAGCAGCATATGTGTGCATAGTAGCCCCACTTACGACATCTGTCGTGTGTGGTGGGGCATTCATCATGTGGGTACCTGTGGTTCTGTCTGTACCAGATGTATGTAAAGACTGCCGAGTGCAGATTCACCCCAAGGAATATAGCTTATATCAGGCTTTTTTGGAAATTTTGTTGTAAGTTTGTGATGTTGGTTTCTGTTTCTTTAACAGATGGTCCTAGGCTGTTGCACAGTTGAAGTTGCATATGGGATTAGCAAAAACCTGCCATGTCTCCTGCTGCTTATGGAAGCTCTTAACTTGTCAGGCCTCTGTAATTGCTTTCTCAAGCAATTGACACATAAGTGTCAAGGTGCAGACTTTCTGACATGCAATGATCTGTGATGCCATAAACTATATGACCCTGTATCATCTTGTACTGAAGTCTGTAAATGAAGGTGGCAAGTTTTGCTGTGATTTAAAGCATGGAAGAAAATTTTCCACTTATTCACACTCTGTATCAGTCAGTCAGAAACGTAAAGAAACAAAAGAAGGAATTCAAGAAATACTAGAAAGGGATAAAGTAACAAAAAAACTCACCAAAACCAGAAGCATATGATTTTTTTTTTTTTATGGGGCATCTTGGTGAAGATATAACTTGATATACTCAGTCTGTGACTCCACCAGATACAGAGACATTCATTTGCTATTTTTCTGGTTTTCTTCTGGTTTTCCTAAAATAGTCTAGTCTCGGGCCTGTCATTATCAATCTTCTAAGTAAATTGCCTTGGAATACATATCTCTCTTGAGAACTTGTTTGTGGCCATTGCAATCCACAGACCTTCCTCACAAATCATGTTAAACATGTACAAAGTGTTTTCAGGGTTTCCGTGATCCTATCATTGACAGAAAATTTAGAATTGTTGTATTATTCAAGCAAAAGTTGACTGTACAGCTCTCATCTGCAATGCGTTTAATTCATTCTCATCAATCCAATCGTATTAAGATGAACATTTCCTGAACAAGTAAATAAAGGATTGCAGCTTAATCACCCATATATTTACACCCTAATAGCAGTCTGCAGAAATTGTGTTACTTGCAAGCTCCAACCGCTACAGTTTCGTACAACTTTGTTTCCTTTCTCACCACTGATTAGTGCAGAAGTATTGACTAAGTCAACTAAGAGCTGATTTTTTAATAATGAATTTAATATGCAATAAAAACTAGTATATAAAAAAAAAAGAACAGTAAATAAAGAATGTACGTTAACTTTATGGTAATAGGGATCTCACAATATGTAGACTTCCAAGCAATATATTTATCTCATTGCTGAGTGGAAGAGATCTTTTTCCCCCTACTGCTTCCTCAGGAGGCAGCTAGTCATGCAGAATCAGAGTAGAGAAGGTATGTGATCCTCTTATCTTCAGAGTCAATCAGCTAGGAAAAAAAGATGGAAGCATGACCCTTTCTTTCCATAAACCCTCCTGTAATCTCCCCTACACCACTATAACATCAGTATACCAATATAATAAAACATGTTTAAACTGGTTTCAAGAGATTCCTAAAATAAAGATTTTGTCAAAGTTTCCTGATCTCTTTGGTAATACTGGTCACAATGGTGAAGGACTTTGAGGAAGATGGAAGTAATGAATTAATGTGACAAAAAAATGAATTTGACAAGGATGTCAAGTTTACTTAGGTGTTCCCTAACCCAATCCGCCTCAAACAAAGGAAACTCTTCCTTTATATTCTGTATGTATAAGCCATAAAATCTGCAAATATGCCCTCAACCTTTGTTTTCAATCGAAAATGAAAATAATTATTATAAAATATTATGTGTTTAAACTTACTTAATCAGTCTTAAGATTTTTGCCAAACTTCTAGAATATCTCATTTTAAAAGGACTAAATTATATTTAATTGATTAGTTCTGAACCCACATGTTCAGAAGCCGTGTAGGCTTCATTACACTAGAATGTCATAAGTGGATGAATTTAGGCAATTTTGAAAGCAACTCTTTGAGTAAATTTTAGGAAAAAAGCATACCTAAATTTGGAGTTATATGTGTTTGTGGTATTTACTGTGTTTCAAAACATTAAATAATATGATAGAGGTTTGTAGGGCAGAATTTAAAATAACAGTTCAGCAGCGTGTGAGTATAATATAGGAAGTGGTTTTTGTGGCTGTACGCAAGACATGGTTTGCAGAAGATGTGTTTACTCTATGACCTAAAATTATTCCTACTGTTTTAGAGTTGCAGATGTAAGCTTAACTTGTGAAACCTCTTGTAACTACAACTATGAAAAAGAAGGAATCCTGTGACTCCTCGCGTTCATTTCCTCAAAACAATACCAACAAAATAACAGGAGTTAAATGCAAAATTTAAAAAAAAAATTAAATAAAATAATAAGAACTCATAGAGATCCAGTGCAGCAGAGAATATGAGGGGTTTGGGGCTTTTTTTACACTTCATATCTGATTTCTGATTTTTCAATATACTAAATATATTTATCTGTCATTTCTTTTTGTAGCTGTCAATGGCTAATTTCAACACTAGACATGAATTGAAAAGATAAAAACATTTGGAATTAAATAGATTTTTGAGTATTGATATGCATTTCAAATAAATAGGCTTGTATTGTGTACTCTCAAGTCACTGAATTCTGTAAAAGTTAAAATATTGGAAAGAAAATACATTACTTATTGTATTTTAAATATAGATCACATGGTCAGGATAAAAAAACCAAAACCAAACAAATTCTTGATATTCCAGGAGAATTTTAAAATACAAAATTGAAATGAGTCCACTTTGATTTATTAAACAGTTATGTATGTCACAAAAGAAATCAGAATACATGAAAATAAGTTACTAATTGAAACCTTTGTGACAGGTAGGTGAATGGAAGCGTGTGAATGTATGAATAACTGAAGTTGTGTTTTTACTTTCAGGTAATTACATGTACACCAGTATTTGCATTAAAACTGAACAAAAATCAGAATAAATCTTATCTGTATCTTCCTTATATTATCTTTTTCTTGGTCCCTGAAATACCTGTTTCAACACTGGTAAATTAAAATGTACTATTGCTCTGATTTTGAAATGAAAAAATGTTTTTTAATTAATGCTTGTTATTATAATTAGAACAATATTAAAGTAAAACTGAGAAGATTATGCACTCATCAGTCTTCAAAGAGTCTACAGCTTTCAGAAAGATAGCTTTTGGATCTGTGGTGATCAAGACTGAGAGAAGCTGAGATGAGAATGATGTACGTAGAAGAAGACAACCTTGGTGCAAAGGAAAAAATCTTGCTGCAATTTCTGTTTAAGCATACATGTGCCTTACTGCATCTCAGGGTAAGGCATCTTCAGTGCCCACCCTTCCTTATGATGGTTTGATTGAAGCCAGAAATCTCATTTGCTTTATGTATCCTTTTAGTATTAGTTCAGGCTCCATGTGAAAATAGGCTCCATTCTTCTGAGAAGTGTTCTAACAAACAAAATACTTGTACTCCTCCAGTTCATGCGCTTGTTACCACATCTTTCTTATATCTTGCTTTCCTTTTCTTCATTTATGAAGAGACAATCCATAAACTGTATCCATTAGGAATTACTGCATGAAATAAAACTCCCCTAAATAATTCAGTAACAGCTTGTTGGGTACCATTAGGAAATTATTATGCTTTTTTTACGGGTTCATTGCCTGGTCTCCATTGTTAAAGTCCATTTTTTAATTTGTGGTCTGCAATTAGACAGCAGAGGATTGACAGGATCATGTAACACATGAAGCATCTCTAATAGAAATTCAGGTCAGTCAGGATGCCCTCACTTATGATTGAAAAATCTTGTCCTTCACCTTTCTTATGCCTAGGATGTTCGGCTATCTTTTTTTACCTGTTTGTGCTTTGCTGAGTAATGGCACTTAATAAAATTTCATCTGTTGTGACTGAACAGATATAAAACATGTTTATTCTCCACATTTAAAAAAATAATTTACTTTTTTCTGGCTCTAGAAAAACTGCGTTGCCTTGAAATTAGACACTTCCAAACATTCTGGATCACTGTAATAAATATTGTTCCCACACTGGTCAGTTCTTGGGCTTATGGCTATGGATCAGATCTCTGCCAAAATATTGGCCAGAGAAAACTTAGACCAGATGCTATTTTGATAATAACAATAATATGTGCTAGAAAGGAAATAATAGTCATTTCCAAATGTGGCAAGTTGACCTTGGCTAGGTATCAGGTGCCCACTAGTCTGCTTTCTCTCTCCTCTCCCTCAACAGAATAGAGGGAGAAAATGGCTTATGGATCAAGATAGGAACAGGGAGACCACTTAAAAATTACCATCATGATGAAAATAGACTCACTTGGGGAAATCAATTTAATTTACTGCAAATTAACAGTAGAGTAGGACAATGAAAGCAAATCTTGGAACACATTTCCTCCTTCCCAGGGTCAACTTCCCTCCCAAATTCTCTACCTTCTCCCCTCAAGCAGTGGAAGGGGATGAAGTATGGGTATTTCAGTCTATTCATCACACTTTGTCTCTGCCTAACCTTTCTTCTCACTCTGTTCCCCTGCTGAAGCATGGAGTCCCATCCTCCATAACTTTTGCTGACATGGATCCTTCCCATGGGCTGCAGTTCTTCATAAACACTTTGGTTCCCTCCTATGTGGTGCAGTCCTTCAGGAACAGATTGCTCCATCAGGGGTCCCCCATGGGGTCACAGATCTGATGGAAAACCTGTTTCAGTGTGGGTGTCTGCAGGGCTGTTTCTCTCACATGGTTTTGCTCCTCTCACAGTTGCTGCTGCATAGCAGTTTTTACCCTTATTATGTATGTTACCACAGAGATGCTACCAACGTCACTGACGGGCTAATCTTTGGCCAGTGGTAAGTCTGTCTTAGAGCATGTCTCTGACATGGGGGAGCTTCTGATGTCGTTTCACAGTAGCCACCCATGCATTCCCCCCCTTCCACAACCAAAATCTTGCTACATTAACCCAACACACTAAGAAAAAATACAGTGGTTTGATCCTGGCTGGATGCCAGATACCCATCAAAGCCTCTCTATCCCTCCCCTCCACAAGTGGACAGGGGAGAAAAAATACAATGAAGGATTCATAGGTTGAGATAAGATCCGAGAGACATCACTAACCAAATACTGTTACAGACAAAACAGACTCGAATTAGAGATATTAATTGAATATATTACTAGAGCAGCATAATTAGAAATAAAATAAGACCTTAAAAACACCTGCCCCCTACCCCTCCCTCCTTCCCAGATTCTACCAGCTTCTCACAGAAGACACCCCTGTAGACCCACCCACCCACTACCAAAACCTGGCCATTGGCAAACACAATACAAAAATAAACTGCATCAGGCTGTGAAATCAGAAATAGAAAAAATACTTTTTTTTAAGGAATGTTAAGTCACTTTTGCATGTTATAATTGTAAAACATATTTATGTATTTTTTACTCATACAGAATCGGGAGACTAATACAAATTTGAAATGTGTTCTAGTGAGTTTCACTGGAAACTTGAAATGGTTGTTTACAGGAATATATTTTTATTTTAAATTAAACCTTTACAGCTTTCTGAAGCTAGCTAAGTTTTGGTCTAAAACTGCATAAATATTATAACACATCCAGTGAATCACAGGGAAACAGGATCTATGGTCATAGTTTAGCATATAGTTGGTAAATAATAGAAGAGACAACATTGTTTTCATTAGCAAAGATCAACGAGTAAAGGAAAAACAAAAAAGCAGCATTGCTTTATTATAAATTTGCAAGCTGAAATCTATTCACCTGAATTGAGTAAGATGCATTAATCATTGGTGACAATATTGTCTTTTATTCTGGAGTTTTCTCAGTTCTGTTTGCAAATGGTTTATGTTTTGAAGGAAGTGTCTGATTTCAATATGATTTTCCTGAAGTGATGAACTCTGTAAATTCTTTATATTTTTTTCTTACAGTAAGCAATGAAATACCAGATGAAGAAATTTGGCAGCTGGCATATTCTTGCATTATCAGGGCTAACTAACTCCATCAATGGGTAAAAAATTATAGACTGTGTCAGTTGCAGATCAGTACATTTGCAACAGCTACTGCTGGTGTTAGACTAAAATTGGTAGGCATACTTTTTTATTACTTCTTTCTAAAAGTGCTCAAGTTCTCAAGTATCTGAAATGCTTTCACTTCTGATGAAATTACTCTCTCTCAGTTATGCATAAATAAACACTTTCTCTTTTCTTAACTTTTAGAACCTTGGGTACTACTATGAAGACAATTTGCAGAAAAAGGACCATAGTTCAGAAAGGTGAAAATAAAATCATATTCAAGACAGCTGCATGACTGATGACTCCTGGAAGAATATGTATTAAGTCCTCAAAAAATCAAGAACTTCAGTCATCAGCAAATGTCAACAGATTCTTTTCAGAAAAGGTTGTACAGAGAGTATCACCTAGGCAGCATTTTGTTTTTCAAAATGTGTCAATGTTCGCAGTTTCTCAATTACCATTTCTGAATTATTCCTTCTTTCATCTTATTTTTCTAGCCAATAACATCTTGATTAACACTTAAAATTAAGGACTTTCCTTGATTAAGCAAAGACTTAGAACCACTTATATTACAAAGCCAAAGACTATAATCATAATTTGTCATAACATGGCATTTTTTGAGACTACAAGGTCATAGAAGATCATGGATTCCAGTGGCTGGCTAAGCTACAGAGAAATATGCAACAGGCTTATCTCATTGCAATAGGCATTTTGGATAAAATTCCATCTGGCATATGGTCCTAGCAATTCCCAGCTGGTGCATGATCCATTGCACAGTCTACAGCAGCCCCCGGTGGGTTAACACTGGGCAGCAAATCAAAAAGCTGCTTCTGGCTTTCTAATAGACACTCAGTTGCTGAAATTCTGCACATCAGAAGCTATATGAGTAAGACTCAAGAAGTTCAGCATTAATGAGGAAAAAATATAGTTGTAGCAAAGGCACAAAATTATTTACACTGTCCAGCTGGGAAATTAGACTGATTTATCCTTTATGACCTGAAATTAGATCGATTCTTGAGTAAGTATTAAGGGTAGCAATGGAGAGTTGTACAGGGACTTAGTGACATAAACACTAACCTCATTCTTTTGACAGCTTTCTCCTTAACACCTTGCTTGGATAAAGACTGTCCACCCATCAATGTTGGTTTATATCTTCTCTCTATGTACTTAATGGGAAGTAATACTGAAGGATTTTTTACCGTTACAGACTATCTACATGATATGGAAGACTAAAGAACCTTCTTCAAAATTTTGTGAACAGTCTTTACTAGACAAAATGGAAGTAGTAAAATCCCAAATTTAAAGACACAATTAGGTATGTTAAAGTGGTTCATGTCTCTTTCACTTTGAGGATAACTATAACTCGTTATGAATACAGACACCTGTAATGGAAATTTTAATAGATTCTTACATGGTTTTGTCTGATGACAATGCATGTCTCACATTTTTCTTTCATCAGAAAAATAAAAGCGAGGCCCTTTGCCTGACAGAATTATTTCTTTCTATAGATTTCTGAAACTATAGTAGTAAAAACAGGGGGAAGAAGCTCTTTGTGTTTGTTTCAATTATAAATTGTGTTTCACTGAAGTACAAGCATGATTTCCTGGCCCATGGAAATGATTGTTTACCTTACTGTCATTGTTAACTTTGGAATAAAAGATGCCTGTCTGTCAATGGATTTTTTTTCAACGAGAAGCACTAAAACATCATTAAAACCTGAGAAAACTGTACTTCCTGGAAAGCAAATGTAGAAGAGGACCATTTGACAATCTTTATAGTTGACAAATTTTAAAATGAGACAAATTTTTTAATTTTTCATTAATATCTGTTACATTTATCACTATTATATGAGTTTATTGCTATCTGATAACATTGAATTAGGCAATTTTCTGGATGCATAAGATGAAGTAAATTTTTGAATTAACAAGAATGAACATTTAATATTAAATTTATGGGTATAGAACACTGCAAGTAACTGAGTATACATGACATTCTACACTAAAAATATTTCACATAAAGGCAAAATAAGAATGAAATAAAATTTCTCCACAAAATATCAACAACACTGCTTAATAGAGCCAGCTTTATGTTTTTATTATATATTTCAAAATTCAATGTAGGAGAAGGAATCAATTTTTTAGGGGGGTTGGGATGGCTGGAGCAGCAAAGGCAAAAACTGGAGATGCTCTACTTGAAAGACTCTCCAGCAGAAAGAGGGTTGTTGATTACTCTTGATTTTTTAAGTTAGTTTTTATGTCCCATGGGTAATATCCCATCTTAATATTTTGTGTAGATTATGTTTCATTTTCTATTCAGTTGCATACAGCTCTAAAAATTTCATAGATGAAAAGAATAAATTTGAGTTAGTAGTAATTCCCAGTCCAAATTCAGTATCTAAAGTTCTGTCCTCTACCTCCATGAATTACACAGCCCATTCCCCTCACTTTTCCACACTGTCTCCCCACTTTGGTTCATCTACCTACAAGACAGGAATATTTTTTCATCTATTCAAAATTGCAAACCAAATGCTGCCTAAGCAGATGCAAAAATAAAGCTTTGGCAAGTGTTCTCCAAAGTATGTAACTTATGAATTTAAACACAGCATGTGGCTAATTAGCCCACCACATTTAAATCTGAAAAAGGCAACTGCAAAAAAACAAGTACTATCCTTGCTCTGGCTTCACGAACAGCTGCGTTAGATCAAACTACACCAGGAACACAGACTTACTCACATCTCTGTGAGTGGGTGTTAATGACAAATATTTGAAGAAGTCTCTTTTTCCTCTTCAACACTAGAAAATGTATACACGATCTGACTTATTTAAAAGGGATTCCAAAAGTTGCTTAGTTGTGGTGGGAGGTTGTTATTTTTTTAAATAAACCCAGATTTAACTTACTTATGCACAAAATGTCTACAATGTTTATTTTGCTATTGGATATTATTAATAGTATCAGGATAATGTTGCTGTAGAAGCTTAAACTTGTCAAAATTGAAGCCCCTTGAAGTCTCCACGAGAATTCTGGCACTAACTCTTCATCTCTACAGGGAAAAAAACAACAGTTCTTGTCATCATCCATTTCTAACTCCTTGTTCCGCCAGAGAACAGATTGGTTTTTTTTCTAAGCTATGATCTTGTTTTTGCTCCTGATGTGAGAATGAACCCCACATGCAGGTGATGCCTTTCTCTCCCTGACCCTCAAATCACAAGCCAGACACAGTTAGGGTGGTAAATAGGGGTTACTTTTATAAGGATCCTTAGGTGCACAATTTGTCAGGTGAAAAATGCTGTAAAATGCACACCCCACACGACTTGTACAAAATTTTTATAGATTATGAAAATTAGCATATCTGACAAGAATCACCAATTAGAATTGTAATTTGTGAGGTAATTTCCCCCTTGTTCTAATCCCTTCTAACCCTCCCCCCCCCACTCCCCCCCCCCGATGAGAACTAACTTTGTTTATAAAAATATGTCTCGAAGAGCTGGTCTCAAAACCATAAAACCAAGATAGGATAGGCCCTTGAAATGTGTTTTGTCTTTCTGCCTGTCAGGGCAGGGAAAAGTACTGGGAAAAAAACTAGCTAGAGTACAAAGCTAGAACTGTATGTGTAAAAATTACAGAGAATATATGAGAGAAAAAAGGTAAAACCTTAATTCGGCATCACGGGGCACAGTGGGTCTCGGGCCTGGTGTGTCCCACCCGGTGGGACAGGAGGTTGCTTGAAGTGTGAGCTGGAGGATACTGGGAGCAGCTGTGGCAAGGCATGGCGTGTGTCCCTTGTGCCAGGGAAGCTGTGCACGTGCCTCTGCACTGAGCTTGGGCTAGTAAGGTTGCTCTCAAGTGGCCCTAGGATTATTCACACTGTTTTAACTACTTCTATTGAAAGTCAACTAATTTTTTAACATTGTTTTACTCCTTATTTGCAATATTCTAGTTGCCACACACAGTTAATACTGAATGAGAAAAAAACAATGACTACTTGGACAGAAAATTATTCTCGCAATTCCACTTAGCAGATTAGAAGCCTTTGTATAAAATGAAATTCGTTTTTGCTGAATGTCTTATAGCAGCAACTTTTGCATCTACAGAAAGGAATTTAATTTCTTCTTATCTCCATCCAATATGCAATTTTAAGGATTCTGTTTATGTCAACAGGGCTTGAAAACTGATTGTTTTGTCTTAGATTTTTTCATTGCTTTTAAAGCCTGCACACACTTCCTGAAGTTAGATTCACTGTGGGTGTAAGTGATAGACTGTACTTCTAACGAAACACATTCTCACTGGAAAACAATTATACTTTTCAATATCTGAGGACAACATTGTAACCTATTATAGGATTCTTAGACTTTTGATCATGCAGTTTGTTTTTTCTAGTACTTTGGCTATGTCTGGCTATCTTTTCCAAAAAATTCACATAATCCCTTTTCTCTCAACCTAGTACTCATATAGAAAACGAAATTTGTTTTTGAATTCCACTTCTGGTTTTGGGCAGTTTCAAATTGCTTATTCAGACAAACCACTCTTATTCATAGGTTATGTCATTGTCAAGTTGTATTTTATAAATTGGTCCTGTCTCTCCATGATCATCTTCAAACTACTTAGAGTATTTGATGAAAAAGCTCTTATATCTGTTCTCCAGAGGTAACCATTTGTTTTCAACATGAGAATTAGTCATTGAAACTCTTATGTAAAGTATTGAAGAAATCCAGAAAAAAACATCAGAAGTATTACATTTTATGTGCTACATTTAGAACAGCAGGGGATTATATCTTGTCGTTCTCTTTCTATCCTTTTAAAAATTACCTAACACTACTACTTACTCTTCACTTATTTACTGATGTAATTCAGAAATGCTATAATTTACATGCAAAGAGAATTAATGTGACTTAATTATTCATCTAGGTGAATAAGTCTAGGCAAATATTTTCCAGGTTATATACTGTGATTCTGGATTATAGGTACTTTATTGGAATTGAGAAAATTATCCAAGTGCTCGATGTAATAGTCAGGTGTGATTTATTAACCACAGAACTTTTAAACCTTAGTCTTTTTTTACATTAACAACCTGAACTTCCAGACCTAAGTAAATTTTAGTCTAAGTGAAACAACGATCTGTAATACAAAATACTTCCAGCTTGTTTATACAAAAATTAGTCTTCAAAACTTCTTCAAATAAAAGCAAAAACTAAGTTCATTAGCTCTTTACAATTAGTCTAGATGAAAATACTGAAAAGTAGATATTTTATTGTATTTTTCTCATTTTAAACCATAGCAACAAATTTAAATACATGAAAAATTATTAGCTTTGCTCAAAAAGCTGGCCACTCGAAACTAAACAGGGCAGATGTAACTAAATTAAACTGCTCATTTCAGATAATTTATCTCACTATTTTAGTATTAATTTCAGTTCATGAATCAGCTATTTTTTGGCCACTTGTTGACTATTTGCTATTTATAGTGAACACGATTGCTCCAAGTGGGGACTAATGAATGAAAAACGCTAAACCACAAATAAATAAAATGGGTATTTATATCTCCAAAATATGCCCTTTGCATTCCCAATACTTATCTATATAAAGAAGAATTGCTGTCAGCTTTTAAATAAACAAAGAATTATATTTTTCATTGAGAAGTGGTCAGTTTATAGACAAACAAGGCACTCAGTGCAGAGGAAAGATTTGCAAATAAATGTTTTGTGTTGTTTCACTGACTAAAATATTAAACAGATTACTGAATGATGGGTTTATGTTTATTGACTCTCTTTTTGCATAAGATAGTATATTGTTATCATTTACAGTAATAATTTTTAGAAGACACCTCTTGCTTGATGAAATGTGATGGTTTCTGATGAAGGTACCTTTCAGGTATTTTAGGTTGAAGTTGTTTCGCTGTATAAAAGTTCTGTCATTGCAAATTTTCTCGATATGTGTAATATTTCATTCCACACTTCCCATATGTAAGAGGTTTGAAGCCCTTAATATCTAAGTAGTCCTTCACTGGTCTCAATCCAGTATGTCCATGTCTTCCTTATATGGGGGACTCCAGATCTGCACTATGTGCTCCAGATGTGGCCTCAGCAGTGCTGAGTAGAGCAGAAGGTTCGCCCCCCTCAACCTGCTGGCAGTGCTGCTTCCAGTGCAGCCCAGTCTGGGTTTGCATTTCTTTGCCATAAGTGAGCATTGCTCATTCGTCTTCAATTTGCTGACCACCAGGACTCAGAGAGAAAAAGAAATAATTATTTCAGGATAAAAGAGTCAGTGTGTTACCCAGTAGTGGAATGGAAAATGTTTTTAAAATATTTTAAATCTGGCGGTATGGGATAAGACTTGTGTTTTAAGGTCTTATTTATATATTGAGATATGAAAATTAGAGGAGACCCCTTTTTTTTTAAAATGCAAATCATGACTATAATAGGAAGAAGCTGTGAAAATAGCAATCAGTAGTTCCATGTTGGAAAAAAATCACAAGACTTCCAACACAGTGCAAAAGATTGTGGCCAAGATGGAACTACTATGTGTTCCATCTGGCTTCTGCCAGACCATCAGCCAGGGATCAGACATGAGGAGACTCGGAATGAGTTTCTTATTTTCTCTCAGTCTCTGGTACTGGCCACAGCTGGGCCAAAGGGTCAGGCACTTTGGCTGGTACAAGTGCACATTCTTTACAGAAGCTTTTATGTGCCACAAAATAAGAATCTTAGAATATAATTTGGAGGGACAGTTTACCCTATGGTCTGATTTGAAAAATAATAAAAGGAAGATGACTTCACTGTATTTGACAGACTTCACATTGAACAGGTTTGGAAATTTTAAACGGGCATTGTCATCCTTCAGCATCTTTCATGTCCTGATGCCACAGATGTATACTGGCATGTGACATTTATCATAGGCTTTATGCCCTACATTATGCTTTATTCTAGTAGCCAAAAAAAAACCCAAACCAAAACAAAAACAAACAAACAAACAAAAAACAAAAACAAAATCAAGAAAAAAAAATCAGATTATTTCAAATAAGAAAGAAGGAAAAAAGAGGAGGAAAAAATAATGCATCTCAGTTAGTCGTTAGCAATGATGGCATCTTAACACGACTTGGAACAATTTTGTGAAATCACCACCAAAACGCCCCACAAGTGTGCTTTCTTACAATGAAGGTGATTTGAAGATAGGAACTATGTTTAAGGAGTATAGCAGTGTGGATACTGAAAAGCTTTCAGCAGAGGAATTCTCCAGCTTCTTGCATTCTGTGAGAAGCTGTTCTTTCTCATAGAAGCTATGTAAACAGCGAAGATGTTTCTCTAACAGGACTTCTCCTTATCATGCACCTGTGGACTTGTTATTGTACCGAATACACAATATTTTCTATAAGGCGTTGTAGTAACTTAGCCAATCACCCTGAGAGGTGGATGGCCAAAGGACCAATGACCTTATAACATTCAAGCACATAAAGGTATAAAATAGCTCTTTATATTAATCAATAATTCCACTTCTCACTGACTCTTGGATCGTACATATGTGGTGATTTCGTTCTGACCCTCACACAACAGCCACATAGCAGCACTCAGAATTCAGAAATTATCCAGGGCCAAAAATTACATAGTATGAACACCATCAGTCTGCCTTAGAAAGTTTTATCCCTTTTGGGCAGTCCAGAAATTATCCAGGGCCAAAAATTACATAGTATGGACACCACCAGTCTGTCTTAGAAAGTTTTATCCCTGTTGGGCTAAGATAAATGCGGATTACACACATAAGCTAGTTCATGCCCCTTGCCCTCAGAGTCTAACATCAGTGTTACCCATCCTTCATGCAACATTGCAGACGTTTTCAGCATCTACTTTCCCAGAGAGATACACCATTGTCTTCTATCTACACCATTTGCTACTTGGAAGAAATGCTTGGCATTTAGAGACAGTCGGAGTTTCTGGGTTTGTGAGAATAGCATAGACTGGTAGCACCAAAGTTTTCCAAGTCTGAGACAATCAGCAATGCTATCTTTTTCATGTGGTACATTGTCTTGACTTCAGCTTCAGCTTCTACAGAGTGAGTTCATGCTTTTCAGTTCAGAGATTAGAGGATGAAAGAAGCCCTGCTGGCAGAGATGCAGACAAAAATTGCTCTGTAGAAAATTATGGCATATGGGCTTGGGTTTTTTGAAGTTTCATGGAAAATTATCTCATCTCTCTTTCTTTGGAGAAACTATTCTTATTAAGTTTGGAAGATGTGTTACTTAGATTCTTGGACAACCATATCTTCCTTGTAAGTATGCAGACAATATTATGTCATGAAGTGAAGAGTTTTTCAAGCTGTTGTAACACCATACAAAGCCTCACAGAAAGGAAGGAATAATTTCATATGAATCATTCAGACATCACTGAATCAGAGGACAAAACTTATGGACACATCATATCTATGCCAGTGGTATTTTCAAGTACAGTTATGTTTCAGAAATTGACAGCAGAATATTCTCTACCCTAACTTCAGCACAAGAACTCTTAAATGCTTCTGAGGAATACTATCTACATTTCCATTGAATGATCAGTAAGGTCTTTTATTTAGTATTTTAAAGTGATGCTAAAAATTTCACTCTGTGAGTGCTTCTATATTCTGCTGCAGGTGCAATATACCGTAATTCCCTGGGGTGCACAGGGTACATTTACGCCACAGCACTTTTATCTTGCTTGATTTCAACAGCTTTACACTGATATTCCCCTGAAGCATTTCTTTTGTTTGCTTGCTCCTGAGCCTTGCTGATACTGTAGCAGGTGCATCTCATAAGACCACTACACTTGAGAGATAATGATATAAAAAAATTGCAGGTAGACTAACGGTAGTTTTGCAGAGAGAAATAAAGGCTAACATTTTTCTGAAGTGATCTTTCCAGTCATCATCAAACAAAAAACATTCTTTTGATGGAAAGGTTTCTGATAGACACCTGTAGCCCTTCTGTCAATACAAGACTTTTGGGCTAAAATTATTTTTGCCTGCATTTAATAATAGCAGCACGTGTCAAGAAGTACTATGACAGCTCAGTGGATATAAAAAAATCAAAATAAGTTCCAAAGCATTTTTGCATTCAGTAACATTTAATGTTTATAGTTGAGTGAAGAAAGAGACAACGAATACTTTGAAAGGGCAGGGATTTTCCTGAGATACTTGTTATACGCAGCAATGCCATCCGTTTTAGTGCTTGCAGAGTGGGAAGGAAACTGTCCTACCAAATAAAAAAGCTAAGACATTCCTGCACAACCAAGAATGTCCCATTTGATGCATTTGAGCAGGTTTCTCAAAGCAGTACACAAGTTTTTTATGAGTGAACAGCCGGTTGCATATTATTTTCAATACTTTGTCAGTTCACTAGGGACTAGTTTACCTTTGTTAGTGAAAATGTCCTTGCTTATTCATTACCTAATGGAGGCATTATGACAAGTGGCACTGTGGCTGTGAACAATGTCACAAAAGTGCCAAAACAAAACTAAAGTTTTCAGAATTAAGAAGATTTTTTCTGGAAGTTTATATTTAATTATTTATTTTTAAAAGTAGAACTTTCGATAGTATAATGGACTAAGGATTTGCAGAAAAATAGCACTAAATATGCATAATATTATTGTACATCTTTGCATATTTATTCTTTTGTTAGTTCAACATTTACTTACAATTCATTCTACAGTATTCATCAGAATTAATTACTGATATGTGGGGAAAATATTTGCTAAATTGCTTAGAAATGAAATGTAAATTATTATATTATATTATATTAATTATATTATATTAGGTGTTTATTATATATTAGATGCATATTTTATATGCATATTTTATATATATTAGTATTAGGTCTTATGTCTATAGATGAAACAGTAACTATTGTAAATTTTTGATGAAATGACAATTCCTTGACTGAATGCTTGACATTTCATCATTCAATAACTATTTTCCACCAAAAACTAATAAATAAAATGAAATTTACATTACATATTTATTGATTTATAAATGCTATTTTGCAGTAGTCGTGAATGTATAAATTTAATCAAAAAAAGTGTTTGCTAATGAAACATTGAGATGTTTTAGATTCTGACAAATATCGTTCATATATTTATCAATCTTGTTTTATTGCTTTATACACTTTTTGTTTTGAATAAAGTATCTCATATAAGTAGTATCTTCTAATTAATACATGACAAAGAAAAAAGTCTGAAAAAAGCCTGAAACTCCACTGGCTGGAGTGGAAAACTTTCTGGCAAGAATACAGGCATATACTGTGAAGAGGAAAGCAATATACAGAATTATAGTGCCAATTTTATTCTACATTTTCAAGCATCCCACAAGTAATGGGGTTTGAAATCAAAAATTAAATCCTCTGAGCAGCAATACAAAAACACAGCATGTTCCCAAACACCAGATGAACCAAAAAAAATTCAGTTCATATATGTTCAGTTGAGTGTATAGACCATATTCAGCCCCTTATTTGGAGAGAGCAAGTGGTCACTCCTTCTATTTCATTTTTCAATATATTTGAAAACCATAAATCATTCAGTCATATCCACAATCATTCCCCGTATCCTGTACTTAACTTCTGGTAGATAAACCAACTCTAGAAACATATCTAATCAGAATAGTGTCAGTTGTATAGCATATGTAGGGTAAGGCATTTAATGTTTCCTGCCAAGGACATGTTTGGATGTTTGGAAAGCGACAAAGTCATCTGCAGCAACAATGAAATGTAAGGACTGCAGTTCATCTCACTATTACCTTTTTGATAACACTTAGGTACTTAAAAACTGAAAGAGTTTGTAACTGTCATAACAAACTGCAAAACTTTCCTCAAAAGGAAACGTAGAGTTTTCTAACCAGGCAGGGTTAAGGTTGAGTTTTCTAGGACAGTGTGTCAGTTTACTCACTCACTTGCAACAATGGCCAATGATATACTGCATTACTGAAATATTATCTTGCATCTAAGTTATTAAAGGACAAAAAAAAAGTTCTATGTCTTAATATTAAATATATACAAAAATAATTTTTGACTATTTTTTTTGCACAAACAGCTGCTTAGTACTTTACAATCATAGCAGTGATTAGCTCATTTCATAATGGTATGTGGAAACTGCAAAGGGAAAAAACAGAGGAAATGTAGAAAACATGGTGAGATGAAACACAAAATTCTGAGAAGCCTATTAAATTTCTCATATCTAATGGAGGTCCAGGATTACTTCAGTTGCCCGAAGAATCCACACTGGACAGCCAAGGGTGGGCAAAGGAACTGATCCTAGAACAACTTTCTCAAGTGTAGGTACTGGATTCAATAATATATGAGTAGGTATTGGATGCCATTTTAAACAAATCCAAATGTCCTGCTTAGCCTCCATTTGTCACTGCTCCTCACAATGTCTTTATCCTTTCTGCCCTGTGCCACCTCTGCTTGCTCTGGAAGTCATTATTCCTAGAAATAATGTTCCCCAGTAAAATCTGTAGGTAATGGGATTTAAGAAAATGCTTCATAAAACTGGCAAACATTGAATGATACAGACAGAAAATTTCAGGCAGATTTTTGTCTATTAAGCTTCTGGAGAAGATCTGGAAACATTATTGTACTGGGTTGTGGAATCTTTTAGTGACAAACACAATTGGTTCAAACGTGTTTTGTATCCTATGATGAATGCTTCTAATGTTTTCCACACATCAAATTATCTTGGACTTCACTTGAATTACAAACAAAAATTTCCCCCCCAAACCCAATGAATTTTCACATTAGCTGTAACGAGTTAGTGTGGAATTTTTTATGTACCTGACTAGTTGAATAATTTTCACTCCCCTGAATATTCATGTAAAGATTGAGAATAATTTGTTGTTTATTTTCTACAATCATCTTGAATGCTAAGTATTAAAATGTGACACACTTCTGCTGCTATAGTAGTAATATAAAACCTTTAGTACAGCATTAAGGTAATTTAACTTTCAGTGTCCCTAATGAAATGAAATTGTAAGTGGTTATTTTCCTCTTTTGACAATAACTGGTACATAAGGGTGGGATTCATATGCCTCCTCATAAGGGTAGGGTTCATAGGCATCTTGTCTCATTTTACATGCTGCAGTTTAAGGACCTCCTAAATGATTTCTGGCAAATACAAACACTTAGGTGCAAATAACACTTCACCATGCCAGTATCATACTGAAGTTTGGCTAACCAAACACTGCAGGTGTGAAAATGATAACAGTCAGCATACATGAAATAATTCTGTCACATAATTTACAATGGAATGCAGCAGCTTCCTATCTTATTTTTCTGTTCTTCGTTTTTTTGCCTTAAGTACCTTATAGTGAAGTATGAAAAAATTCAGTATATTTGAGATGGCTGCAGGAGGCTAAAAATGAAAGAAATACAAGCTTCCAGATTGACAGCTGGAGGTTCAGGAGAATAACCACTGAAATATCAAACAGAACCAGATATCCAGCTTTAGATAAAAGAATAAATATACAATTCTTGAACAAATAAATTTTGGATTCCAACTCCAAAATAAAAGATTTAATTCAAATTCTTTAATCCATGTAGCTCCAATATAGGTAATAGTTACAAACATACTCTTCAGTTAGTAGAACTGCTAACTGTGGGATGCGATTTCCTAGAATATTAAAGTAAGGATCAAGGAGAAGCTAACTGTGATAATCCACAGAATACAGATTGCTGTAAGTCAGCTGTGTTTAAAAAGCTTAATTCCAATCATTTCTGCATTTTTCAAAGTCCAGTTGTTTACTTAATAGTTCAATCATTAGGAAGCTATAAGTTCAATTCACTTGCCTCAAAATATGCACCTGAGAAGTTCTGGTGCTGTGATTCTGTCTAGCCTCTAGTTGATACTCTGTTAAGGTATGAATATTGTATTAGTATAAGGAGTGATGCTTCAACTTCCTTGTGGTTTCTCAGCTCTGAGTAACAAAGTGTGCAAAATTAATGGATCAAGAGACATCAAATAAAAGAAAAAATGACCCTATAGCCAAATGATTCTGGCATTCTCCCAAAACCACAGAAAGCCCTTGATCTTGTTCTTTCTTTCTATAACTTTTTCATTTTTTAAAAAGTATAGCAAAGAAGAAATAAACAGTCTTTAGATTACAGAGCGGAATTCCCATCTTCATAGCCAAGTGAATCATACTGTCTCCAACTTCACGAATTTCACATTTCTTAGTGATTAGTAGCCTAATTTGGACTAAAAGCACTCTAATCCTTATTAATTTATTTTCTTTCTAGTGTCATTTTTGCACTTATATTAAGCAGTCAGTAACTAAAGTAGCAGGAAACAGTCTTTGTAGGACTATTTATGCACATATGCTAAGTAGTGAAAATGTAATAATCTAGAAAGCAGTTTCCTATTTCATAGGTCTGGAAACACACTCATGCTTGCTGTTCATCTAATCCTGCAACTCACAGCTGCATGGCCACTTAACACTAAAAAAAAAGGTAAATTAGACATCATCTTTCTAAGTGTACCAGCAAAAAGATGGCAAGAGTGACTAATGATAAAAATATTCTACTTGGGTTCAAATTTCTGCAGGAATAGGAGAATATATAATTCAAACTGAGCTGGGTCTGGCATGGATGGAATTAACTTTCTTCATAACAACCTCAATGACATTATGTTTTAGATTTTTGACTGAAATTGTGATGGTAACACACCAATGTTTTGTTATTATAATTAAATTAATATTATTAATACGTGGGACAGTGCTTTCATAACATCAAGACTTTCTCCGTTTCTCACACTGCCCCCTTCCAGAGGGGTATTCCATGCCATATAGCATCATACTTAGCAAAAAAAGGGATGGAGAGTGTTTGTCTTCCAAGGTGGCTGTTGCTCAGAGACTGGCTGGGTATCAATCTGCTTGTGGGAGGCAGTGACTATTTACATTTGCATAATTTCTTTCATTTTTCTTTTCTTTTTTTTTTTCCTTTCACTTCTTAAATTGTCTTTATCTCAATCCATGAGTTTTCTCATTTTTACTCTTCCTATTTTCTCCCATATGCCACTGTGGGTAGGGGAATGAGCCAGTGTCTATGTGAGTACCACAACATAAACCTCCTCCTTTGCTTGCTCCACAGATCAAGAGCCCCCAGTAAGAGCCACAAGAATGTACCTAGGAGTCGATATTGGGGAAAGAAAGAAGAAAAGGAAGGCTAGCAACAGCCCTGTCATGGATTAGTCTTGTTGCTTCCACTGATCTTCCTACTGAAGAATCCTGTCACATCCGACAGAAGAATTGGATTTCAGAAATTACTCTCACAAGCAGCCTTTGTTTAGTATCACAGCTCATAATATGCAACTTCTAAAGACCTCAGATGCTGCTAGAAATGTAAATCAGACTTGAAAATGTCCCATCCAGCGAACCTAATTACACTAATTTCTACTGCTTCTCTGTTATATTTATTTATTTATTTGTTTGCTTGATTTGCCATCATTTTCTTAATTCCTACTGAGGCTGCTAGAATGTAACAGCTGGTGACATTTGTGTCTGAGTCCATATCCCCGTATTTTTATCAGCTAGAGCAGTAGACCTAATGATTCACTTCTCAGTCATATGTATCCAGTACATGGAGTCCAGGATCCAAAGACTAGCCTGAATCAGCATTGTGCCTCCATCTGTAAACAGTTCATCTTCTACGAAGTGGAAAGCAAAGAAGTTCATGTTGCATTAAGGCACTCTGTTCACTCAGATATCTTGTGATCTTATTTCTGTAGTCTTCATATTTTTTTATTGGACTAAAAGGAAGGGATCTTGACACGAATCCCTAATTATATGAAATATTCAAAATCTCTAATTCCTATCTAAACTTTTTCTGTATTTCTCCATTACTCTTAATCAAACTGGACTCAAGGAGGTGTGATTACCTCACAGCCATTATGTGTATAAATCAGTGCTTAAGGAGTAAAACATAATTCCCAACCTGAAATAAAATGCTTTCAATATTGACTTGATGCAAAACTTTTTTTCCACTGCAAAATCATAGCACGAGAGGTTCAGTAGATTTTTCTTCCACATTCTTTTGCTATAGTGAACAAGTCTCTTTTTGTCTTGTATCCTTAAGTCTGACACAGAGTAATAATAATAATAGACACTAAAATGAAAATTATGTCGCCTGAACTTTACATACACAGCAACTCAGCATATGACACAGCATCATTTTAACCATGTACATAAGAATAAGTTTAACATTCTTCTTCCCAAACAAAATAAAAATTTGGAGGCAAGCTGGATCGTATTTGTAAGGAGATATAGATTATAAACCAGCAAAAAAACCCTGAAATAACTCTGGAATGTAATAGAAGCTATGCATTGATTTTCTGAATGAGACCACATTTTTAAAAGGAAATAAAAAAAAAATTATCATGATTAAGTTACTAATATTAACATTCCAGTTACAGTGAGGGTCACTTCATTAACACAGCTACATTCTGTATTCTTCTCATAACCAAAAGCTCTCACCTACATGTAACTAGGTCTGCAGATCACATACTGCAGATCGATAAAGTAAGGATGTAGAGGGATGCCCAGGAAGCAAGGTGTGTGATTCACCTTTCTAATGTGTTTCTGGAGTGTTCTAAAAGCACCTCATGATCAACCTAATAAATGGATACTTACAGTGGGATCAAATTACCTAACATGCATCTGGTGAAATTTCAGATATTATAAGATGTCAAGGTTATCTGCACAGCACTAGCTGAGAGCCTCAGAGATGCACTCAGCATTCTAAACAGCACATAGAAGGTCACTCATATGAGCTGAGATATTTTAAGTTTCACTACATGCTTATGCTTTTACAGCTGAGTCTCAGTCTTCATGCCTATTTTAAAGTGAGCTGATCTACCAGGTATGGCTGAGATGGACTCAATTTTCCTCATTGCAGCCTGTATGGTGCTGTGTTTTGGATGCATTAATAAAACAGGGTCAATATCAATAGCAGTATTTTTGTTATTGCTGAACAATGTCTGAATTTTTCCCACTCTGTTCCCTCCTCTGAGTAGGCTGGGGGTGCACAAGAAGTTGGGAGGGGACGCAAAGTCTTTCACAACTGGATTAAAATAAACGGTCACATTAAAACTACATTTTCCAAAATAAACAGCTAGGTTAGTGCACTGGATTTTCCAAATATTTTTTAATGTGCCATCATTTAAAAATAACAATTTGCCATATCATTATTAATTTATTCCCTGGATCTCACAATTTATTCCTCATAAAGTGAAATAAACTGCTCTTACCCTGTTCCTTAAAGTAAAGCAAATATTAGACTCTAGAGCAATAAACACCAACACAGATGAATGACTGTCTTCCTGTAGGGAGAGCCAGCCAGGAACAAATCGCCATTGTTCAATGACAGCAGAATAAACATGTAGAAATTTGGATAACCGTCTTTGAATGTTGCCCTATGTTATTATATGAAATAGATTTTCTTGTTGAAAGAAAGTATGTTCCTTAGCAACTTAGCTGAGCCTACTAAAATGTTGCATTTTGATTCCTTACTGAATGAAAGACAAAAGGTCACTGTGGCCTTTACAGGAATGCATTTCACACTTTCAAACCAACAACCTATAATTCAACCAGGAAGTCTTATGTCAACTAAGACAAGTTGGCTTTCAGGGTTTATCATTACAGTTAAAAAAAAAAAAAAACACTCAAACAAAAAACCCCCTCTCAATAAATCTTGGCAAAATTAAAACCAGTATATAGTGAACTGTCTTGTTCATAACCTTGTAGAACACATTGAAAAACATTCAAATATTATTAAAACAGAATAAACAAATAAAAAGAGGAAATACTGTAACCAAAAGAGGGATGTATGGATCTCAATACAAACACAAAAAGCCCTAAAATTTCAGCAAAGAATTTGGGAATTCTTTGAGATATGAAGGCTGCCCTTCATGTCTCAATGGTGAATAGAAAGTAATGAAAGAATTTGAAGAAACTCAACAAAAAGGAAGAGGAAATAATGGACAGTGTTATTTTAAACAACAAGGGGAAGGAAAAAAGAATATGTAAGCTCAATAAAATAGCACACAATGGTATGTTTCAGGAAAGGAAGTCTTGATAATCATACTTGTGAAATGGCTAAAATAGCATTGATATGTCTGGGCTATTCTTCATCCTTTCTCCTACAGCCGGAAGAGTTCTCCTTCCAGTTACTGGAAGAAGTTGTCAATTTTTTCCTGAGCAGGCAGTCTTTAGCAGACTCCAATCACCATGGATTCCACATTAGTCTGTGCATTAATGTTGAACTATAAACTTTTACCTGGTTTATCATTCCATCCCTAAGTAAAGTTTCATGCATTCTTATTGTTTTCTCTAATAAAGAGCTTGTTTCCCTGCTGCCTTCCTGCCTGTCCTTTGTAAAAATTCTGTGTCCATCCCTGTAATCCCCATGAAGTCATAGCACTGCAACTATTCCCAGACATCTAATTCCTAATTCCATGTTCCCTATGTGTTGTGCATGAGTACACAGGCATTTCAGAGAGGAATACAGTGGTGATGAGTTCCCAGAAAATGAGAAGCCGAGAGCCTCTGCCATCATGCTGCCTTCTCATCACTACCTTATTTATACAGATACACTTAGGTAGGTTCCCTTCTGCCTTATTTTGTTCAATAAAAATTTACTCTTGTCCACACTACCCTGACCCTGGTTTTGCCAATACTGTCCACCACTTCCTCCCTACTGTATGGGTTGTCACCTCCTATCCATATCCTTCCTAGTGTAAAGCTGTCCTCTCTGTGTGAGTTGGCCTGTTGGTGAAAATGCTTTGTTCCTTCTCGGCCAGGTGGATCCTGCCTCTTCCTAGCAGTCCTCAAAGGATCCCTGAGCACAGTGTTGTATGTGATTACTGCAATATGAAATCTTCTTGTAGATCTGATATTGAGATACAAATCAACAAGTCAAATAAGATGGCTTTAGGATGCCTTATTTACCTCTAAGCTTGCATTAGAACTCAGAGTAGAGGATTGTTTATGGATTTTATTAAAAAGGATCTGATAGCAAAACACACCAGAGAGAACATTTGGTTGTTGTGCTTTACTGTAACTTTATTAAGTTAAAGATGCAGTGGTATTGAAGTCAAAATTAGTCCATATTAAAGACTGAATCAACAGGTAAACAAATTCAAACTATGAAATGATCAAATTAATGTTGAAAATAATTAAATAAAAGTCTAAGCTTGACACATATGAATTATTTTCTGTCTATCTTTTTCAAACAAATTAAAGGAAGGAATGAGTGCTTTTGCAGGCTTTTCTTTCATAGTAACCTGTCCCTTATTTTAGTCAATGCAGTAGATGTCTGAAACTGGTTATAGACACACATACAGTGTAAATGCCAATTCTTTTCTTCAACATATCCCATGACAATCTGCTGCATAAAATAACTACTAAAAAGGAAATTACAAGAAAATAAGCAAACAAACAACAACCCCCCCCCACCCCCCCCAAACATATAGAACAGAGTGCTAACCAAAAAGAATTATCAGGAAAATATTTCTGTAACCAGAATATCACAGTATGAAAGAATTGCAGAGATTATTATATGAAAAAACTGAAAAAACGGAAATATGGTTTTTCAGAAGTTTCTCTGAAGAAAGACAGAAGCCTAAAGACAGGCAACATTTTTAATTACAGGATTCGTATATGTTGGCATAAAATCTTGAATTCTCAGTAAGTCACCTATGACTGTGTCCAAGAGTTTTAGCTTGAATTATCAGACAATATAGAGCAAGTGCTAAATAATTCTGTATATTCCTAATCTAATCTCATAGGCAATAATTTAAATTTATAAACACTTACTTGGAGATAAAATTGGATACATAAGTGTAAACAGAAGAACATAAATTTTTAATTTAATGTCTTATTTTCATAGGTTTAGCTCTATCAGGGATATGGTGGTGGAAAAATTAGTGGAATATTTTTATTCATGTATAAATACATAATCATCATTGTAAGCAATGGTAGTGAAAATGACAATGCAACAATGCATTACAGTCCTACAGGACTGCTCCAAACCCAGTTAATCAAAGGGGAATTAAAAAACAGTAACCTGGAATAATAAAGCCTACTCCATCTATATGCTGATTTTTGCTTTAGTCTATAAGTGTAAAATTTATTTCAGAGTATTTGGCCTATATGCCTAAACGGATTTTAGGGAAAAGGATTTCTTAATGTAAAAAAAAAAAAAAAAAAAGGCAACACATGCATTTATATTTCTCTCACAAACGCTCTTTTAGCATTTAAATTCAGCTTAGTCTAGAACATTTATTTATTTATTTCTGTTAGTTAATAGTCAAGAAATTCATTCTCTGACCCTCAAAAGTTTGGAAGTTCTTCCTGGAAGAACTTCAAATGACTTTTCTTTTAAATATCACTGAATTGATGCCTGCCTAAACCAAATATTAGAAGTTATAGTAGGAATGCCTCCTAACTGGCTCTTCCATTACCTCAGAACTATCCTGAGATAAACCCAGAAATACCACTTTATTTTTCCAGCTGAGTGTCTGCACAGCAAAGAAATGCCTATGCTGAACACATAAGCTTATCTGTGTGGTTTACATCTCCATCTTGTTTGCTAGATACGGATCTTAATATGGCTTGCAGGCTAGGTCATGTGAATTGTACACAGTACCATCTCTTCCCCTATAACCATGGCTGTACAAAACTTTGGAATTTGGACTTAGGGGATATGTTGATTCACTTTGATCTGCAGATTAAATTACTTTGTTTCCATAAATTACTGTTAAAAAAGGAAATAAACAGAACAAGAGCAAGAACAAGAAAAAAAATGATTGTAGTGCTGAGTGTTAGGTTAGCAGGAACTTGTTTAACAACCCACCTCAAAAGAGAAGTAGAATCCTTTGTCTGCTCTGCCTTTGCTTCTGTTGATAGCACAGGTTTCCTGGACAGATTATTGTCTACTTAGGGCATTTACATATCTCATTTCACTTCAAGTTATATATTCAATTATGCCTCAGTCACAGTATCTAGAGAGATTTTTTATTTTGAAATATGTTCAGTGTAGTGTTGTTATCTGCCATTTGCATAATAATGTAATGATGAGAACATCAGTTAAGATTGTAGGAGACTTGAGCACTAGAACAAAGAACCTTGTAATCCAGGATTTAGTTTCCAAGTTTGCTAGAATAATTTTTTGCTAACTTGTAATCCTTCCCTTACTGTTGCTGAAGTGAAACCATCATTTGGTAAACAATGTGTCATTTACGGAAAAAAAAATTGAAAGGGGAGTAAATTACATGGATTAAATCTGAAAGGATGTAAGGAATTACCTGTTTTAAGCATGTTTCAGGTATTTGCATATATTTTTCCTATGGGAAAAAAAAAAAGACATGAACAGTAGCATGACTATGGGTCAAGATCTAGGAACTTACTGCTTCCCACCAGCAAAGTGGTTCACCAATGAACTACAGAAAATTATTTCTCTATGAACAATGTTTCAGTTTCATCAGGAAGGATAGAAAACTGTACCATCACAATTAAGTGTTTTCTTTTCTTTACATCACTGACAATTTGCCTGAGGTGAGCCAGTGCACTCTGATTCCTTTACTTTTATTATGAGGCAGATCTAAACCTCAACTCCAACTTCTTTAACAAGTTCTTTCACAGAAAAAATTTTCAAATTTTTCCATTATTCCATCACAAGCCTAGCTCAGAATACTTGGTTAGAAGCTTCAGAGAACGAAGAGATATTTCTGGATACCAAATAATCTGACATTATTCACATATTTGGAGTAATAGAATTTCCCACTGACTGTCTTTATAGAATCTGTGATTGATAAATAGAAAGCACTAAATCTTCCCAGATAGATGCTATGGGGTCAAGAATCTTGTATGATTCTCCACATTGCAGTAAAATAATTCCCATTAACTCCTGGGTAAGCCCAGATGTCTAGTATTTGTGCATCATAATATCTAAGTCATATGTATTCAGATGCCTAATCTTATCTATCCAGTCACATCTGACATGCAACACGTGTCTGAGCATAAATACAGGTCCAGTAGAGAAGATGCGGGACCTGCAAGAGACATATTCTTCTGACATACAAGCTGGAATCAAAGGATGATAAATGGCACAAAATGTTTATGTTTATGAATTGTATCCAGTCCAGAGGATGTACTTCAGCATAAAAGTTATAAAAAAATGCTGTCCATGTATAAGTACCTTTATGTGAGCAAGGTTAGTCAACTTTTCAGTTCACCTTGAACCAGAAGTAGACATTTCTATTTGATCACTTGATTTGCTCTCTAAAATCCATTCTTTGTACTGACAAAATCTGTAAGTAGGAGGCTGAGACCTACCTCACGATTAGAAACCTAAATTAGGAATTTTAATATGGAAACATCAATGAAATATACATTGCACAGAGCCATTGCAGCTACTTTTTAATGCTCTGAGACAGCCACATAGGACTGATAGATTTGGCATAGATTCTCTCAGGAGGGATGTGCTGATTAATCTCAAAAGTTATTAGATGCTTTTGTATGAACAATTACATTCAGCCCACAGATATGCACATCTGAAATTGTTACCATAGTCATAGCCAGACACTCCTACAGAATGGTTAATCTGCTCTATTTTAGAAGCCAACTTCTGGATGAGATTAATTACGACCTGTAAGTGCATATTAGCACTTATATGCAGATATCTACATTTTGTTAGATAAATCCCTTCCTAGGTTAGGAAGTCTTGAAAGAATCACCGAAGGAATCTCTGAAAATGCAGTACTCCCAGAATTAGTAATGTTTGCAAATTCAAAAGTGAATTAGGTATTAAAGTAAGACCTCAACACTTTAGTTTGTATTGAAATTAAATGTCCAACATATTTTTAAGTATAGAATCACCTCTACATGATCAAAAATTTGCAAATGATCTGTGGTCTTAATTTTCCTTAACAATTTTCATTCTTCCTTTGTGTAAAAACAAAGGAAGTTGCAATTTCACTTAAAATCATGACTATTCAAGTAGTCAGTCTTCACAACTAATCGATCCTTGCAACTAGCTAATTCTGATGCAGGTAGGAGGATAATGACTTTAGTGAGTGACTCGCCAAGAAAATCATCAGATATAACTTTATCACCAGTTCATTGTTCAGCTCCACAAAGTGAAAACCTTCTGGATTTTTCTTTAATAGAGACAAAAGACTCTTTAGAAACTTCTGGATATATTTTATTCTATCAGTTACTACACAAAAGGTTGGACTTTAATTGAAATTAAAGATTAATTATTTATGTCCTCTTCTGTACCTACATGATGTAAATTTTAGTGCATATTAATTGTAGCAAAGATTGCAGTGCTACCATATTCCTGGCAAAAGCAAGCAATAGTAAAAGACAAATAGTTTTGTGTTTACTTAGAAATTATAGATATTAATAGATAATATTCATTATAAATAATAATTAATGATTAACGCTTGCTATAATATATTAATATATACATGTCATATATATATTAAATAATTTTTTGGATTTTTT
>VZRJ01003514.1:66894-162288 GCA_013397565.1 Ptilonorhynchus violaceus | reverse complement strand
ATATATACAAAAAGAAAAGCAAACATCTATTAAACTAATGACTTTGCCTTGGAAGAAAGTTTGACTCTAGTAAGAAAGCATACCTACAGACACAGAAATGTGTCAACAGGATGATTATCCTTGTATAAAGAATTATTTACCCAAAGGGGAACATAGGTTTTTCAGTATTAGTAGATATGACCAATCACAGAAGCTGACTAAAGGGTGGCTTCTAATGCCTGAAAAGAATTATTGATAACACTGATGAGAAAGAAGAGCTCTAAAGACATAATTTAAAAAAACCTGCTACCTATATGTAATAGTACCAAGTAAATTTTCTGTAGCATTTTGATTATTCAGGAGTGAAATATTTAACAGAAATGTAAAATTTGTGAAATCAGAAAAATAATTAAAACAGAAAGCTACGCAAGTACTGTAGTATGTAAGTTATATATTCAGATTTCAAAACATGTATTTTTCATTAAAAAAAATTTACAGGGCATGCAATGACCTATCCAATTCTCACTGATGTAAAGATCCTTTTGCATACCTGACTGGAGGGAAAAATTATTAAACAGAAATAACAAAACTCAATTGCAAAGATCTTTATCCTTACAGGAATTCAAAACACAGTTTAATGACATCTTTAAGTACACAAACAATCTTTTACCTTTTATATTTGCTTTTCAATCTGTAGGAAGAAAACACATTTCATTGGTTTGTGATAAGTTCAGAAAGGAAACAAAATCTCCTACTTTGTAATGTCATTTCCATTTCTCATAAACCCCTCTTGTTTCTCCTATTTTTTAAAAAGAAATTCACTTTTTTTATTCATTGCCTGGCTGTAGGTTTTGGCAGTTTTCAATTCTCAATTTCAACTCCTCCATACTCCGATAAAGGCTTGTGTTTCTTTGTTTCATGTACTATTGACAATAAAACAAAATGTTATCTACTTCCAGATGCTGCCTCCGAAGGAGAAAAACAGCAGCAGTCCTTTCTACGAAAAAATGAAATATTTCTGTAAGTAAGTGTCTTATAAAGACAAGTATTAAATTGCAAGTTGAAGAAAGAGGCTTTAGGGAGTGGAAGAATTAGTGTACACTGGATGAAGCTGAGAACTAAAATCCTCAAAGAAGTTATAACAATTTAAAGTAAAGAATGCAGCTGATCAGTACAGATATAAAACTCTGCTAGACTAGTATGGCCAGACAACTAGACTATCTTGAAGCTACTGTGAAATGCTTCATGAAGCAAGCTGGTACATATGAAAAGCTTGGAAGCAGAAAACGAGAGCTGAGGTTCCCATGGATTCTTATCCAGTCCCCCATCACCAGTGCATGTAAAAATCTCTTTAAACACTACCAAGATAGTGCTTAGCAGCCCAGCAGACTAATATAGATATAAGGAAAGTCAATGTCTTTGAACATTTGGAGTAATGATTCAAATTGAGTCATATCCACAATTTAAAAAATAATAATGATTAAAACCCTCTTTATTAAAGATCCATGATTCAATCTATGATGAGCAGAACTGTTTACTCCTTAAGATATTGCAAATAATTGTTTTCTACCATGAAAACTTGCAAACACAAAAGCATTGCTGTTTTCTTCTGCTGCACTCTGTGACACTTTCAGCTTCTTGGTTTTGTGTTTCTGTATGTGGATTATCCATAAGAGATATGAGAAGGGTGTGTAAGAAATTTTTTGATTGAATATGGCATATAGCACTGTATACCTGTGTAATGAGGCTTTTACATGCATCTTGGGAGAGAAAAAAAAGTTATTGTTCCCACACTAAAGGATTGATAATCGTTGCTGGAAGAAATTGGACATGAATTAGTGGTGTCTCTATGATGAGTTTTCAGAGGTACAGTGACAGCCATGCCTTTCCTGAATAACAGCAAATCACAATGTTAATTCTAATGAACTCTGAAAATGAATTAATTCAACTGACTTAACCACTTTATGATCTTTTTTTTCCCTATTAAGTAGTCTTAATATGATTTTGCTTAATTCATTTTCAAAATGGTGGAAATTTAATCATATTAAGTTTATTCTGAAAATAAATGAGAATACCTACATAAAGATCTTATGTACCCTAATTACCCTAATATCATATCATAGTTTCTGTGTAGACAGGGTTCTTATTTTCAAGGTCAGTTTTTGGCTGTTAATGTTGGTGTTGGTTTGATATTTTTACTTTTGAAGTAAGACAAACTGACACATGTTTATCTGTAAAAGTGGTGAAGATTATTGAGACTTTAAAGGTAAAAAGCTTGCAGAAAATGTGTTCATACTTAGCTTGGAGTGGGAGGTCCTTGGAGGAAATTCTTGCTTTGTTGAAGTCAGAATTGTACCATTGACCTCAAAAGGATTTGAAATTTTCTTTTGTATTTAGAAATTATTTATTTAGGTTTCACATTTAAAAAAATTATTAACTTATAATTTCCTTTCTAGAAAGCTCTTAATTTACTTTAAGAATTATAAATCTTATAAAACATCATCATCAAGTACAGGTTACATAACTTTCAGTTTGTACAACCCAACAAATAAAAAAATTAGGAAATGAAACATGTAAACAGCCCACTGTAAGGTACCCTTCAATATTGTGATCACATGCTTCCCTTTTTCAACAAAAATAAAAATATTTTTTACTTATTTATAGTCTCCATAGTTCTGATACTGACAAATTGGAACACATAATACAAGCTGTTCAAACCCATAATTTCGTGATGTAAAAATATTAATTTTTACAAGTTATTACTACAGTAGTTTCAGTATTGTGTCTGACAGCTTTACAAAGAACACTGTATGCTCAAAATACTCCTTTAATCCTGAAAAGTGTTCTGTCTTTTTCCCATTTTCAGTTTCTGAGCCACAGTAAAAGGAAAGGAAAGCAAAAAATTAGCCACCGATTTTAGGAGATAGGACCTACATTTTTAAAGTACTACATATTTTTACAGTTACTGATTTATCAAAGGCTATCATGAAACTGCTGGCTAAAGACTTCTGCATGTTTACTTTTATGATATTTTTTGTTAAGCATACCCATGTTCTCTAGCAAGGATTCCATCTCAGTCACACCACCTTTACTCTTTCTCAGATTCCCTCACAACCTGCTGCTTTTAATAATTCCTTGGCAACACATCATATAGGAGAGTATTCCTGAGCAACATTTGCATAACTACTAATTTTGCTCTTTTTCTCTGTTGTGATTTTTTTCTGTCACCAACTTCCCAGTTTCTCCCAGTCACCTCCAGTCTAGCAGGGGATTTTTAACTGGGAACTCCCACTTAACTTCATGTTTTCAATATTTTCATAATTAGGGGTAAAAAATATCATTGAAACATAATTCTTCCTGATTTTTTTCGTTAGTGACTGATGTATAATACTGGTATACAATGGATAACTGCAATTATCAAATCTGGTTTTTCTGTTAAAGCACAATGTTCCAAACAGTACAAATGTACACTTAAAGTCCTTAAGTGGGATTGAGGATTTCAGTTTTGAAAAACTGCACTTTATGAACACAGCAAATAGTATCAGGGAGCCATACTTCGTACAATACTGGGTTATTAGGTATTTTTTAGACTGGTTATTCCCAACTCTATTTTGTGTAAAAAAGGAACATAATTACTCAGCAAGTGTTTCTTAACCCTACCTATTTCATCATTTATTGGATGTAATTAGTGTTAATTGCCTGAGATTCTCTCTTTGCTTGAGATTCATTTGTTTTTTAAAAAAAAGTAATTTAATATTTTTGTCTTTATAATTAGTTCTGCATGATATGCTCATTTTCCCTAATCAGATCCTAACTTATGATATAGTGCACCATTTTACGTAGAAAGCAATCTTAAATATGTGTAGGTTCCTTTGGATAAAGCACAGCTTACAAACCATATAAAACTAGCAAGACTACAAGGAAATTTCAGGCTTTGTTTTACTTGCAACCGTGACATTAGAAAACCATGACACGTTGTGCTGTTTTCTAATCTATGGTTTTGTTCTTACTTCCAAGGTATAATTGATACAGAAAGTGAGGGGGTGGTATCTATCCTTCCTTTCACACACTTCAGCTACTGTTGCCCAGCTGTCTTACTTCCTATGTGCATCTGTCTGATACTGATATAATGTTTTCAATAACAGATTCTACTGAACTGCCAAAAATGCTTAAGATACAAACACACATATTCAATACATGAATATATGCATAGTAGATATACACAAGAAAATTTAAAAGAAGATAAACCAAAACAAAACAGTTATTAGAGTCACAGACTTGAGCCTTACAAGCTTGGGATTTTTTTAAATAAATTTTTCAGTGCAAACCTAATTCACTTCCCCTTCTCTATAACTTCTGAGTACGTAATTAAATAAACTGGGATTTTCCATCCTGCCCTGGAAATGAGTACAGGAGACTACTGCAGACTCTTACTAACTTTATTTGCTGTGTAGATGTGTAGTAAGAGAGGAGACTGCAGACACAGGAGGGTTTTAGTAAAAGTGGTTGAAAATGATCTAGAACTGGTTTTATTCGTCTTACTTATCCTCTTCCGTGTCAGTTGTATTTTTCCTCTTCTACTCAGAAACACAGGGGGGCAGATGGAACCTCTTGTGTCTTTAGGCCCAGTTACGTATCAGTTAAGGGAAAAAAAATCACTATTGGGGAAAAGGTATCTGGATTTTAATATAAACTTGCTTTGCAACATCTGCTAGTGGATTATTTTCACCTTCATTGTTTAGAAACTTTCTTTTAATTTCCGGTATAAATGTATGTACTCATACAGCCTTGTATCAATATGGTTTATCACTCCAAATAGAAATTTTTATCACTGGAGCTTATCCTATGTATACTTAAAGACACCCATTATATCCCCTTCCAAAATTTAAGCTGCTAAATTAAGTATATTAAGATGATTTGCTCTCCAATTGAATGTTTTCCCTTCTTCTGACCAGAACAGGATTCTTTCCCTGGACTGACAACAATTCAAATTCACTTTTATAACAAACTGGTGGGTTGACCTTGGCTGGATGCCAGGTGCCCAGCCAAGCTGCATTATCACTCCCACTGCTAAATTGATCAGGGAGCCAAAATGTAACAAAAAGCTTGAGGGTCCAAATAAGGACAGGGAGAGATCACTCACCAATAACCATCATAGGGAAGAAAGACTCAAATCAAAGAAATCAATCAATTAAGAATAGGGTAATGAGAAAAAAACCTCAAATCTTAAAACACCTGCCTCCATCTCTCTCTTCTTCCTGGGCTTGACTCCACTTCTATGTTTTCCCCACCAGCAGCACAGGGAGATGGGGAATGGGGGTTGCAATCGGTTCATCACACATCTCTACCAATCCCTCCTGCTCAGGGGAAGGACTCCTCACACTCTTCCCCTGTTCAAGCATGGGGTCTCTGCCACAAGAGACAGTCCAGCATGAAACTCTCCACTGTCAGTCCAGCCCACAGGCTGCAGTTCTTCACGAACTGCTCCAGTGTGGGTCCCTTCCACGGGGTGCAGTCCTACAGGAACAGACTCCTCCAGTGTGGGTCCCCCATGAGGTCACAAATCTTGGCAAGAAACTTTCTCCTGTGTGGGCTTTCCACAGGGTCACAGCCTCCTTCAGGCATCCACCTGCTCCTGTGTGAGGTCCTCCACGGGCTGCACGTGGATCTCTGTTGCAGGGGCATGCCCTGCCTCACCATGGTCTCCACCATAGGATGCAGGGGAATCTTTGCTCTAGTCCCTGGACCATCTGCTTCTCATCCTTCTTCACAGACCTTGATGTCTGCAGGGCTGTTTCTCTCACATATTCTTGCTTCCCAGCAATGTGCTTTTTTGCAGTAACTTTTTCCCATCTAAAATATGTTATCCCAAAGGTGATACCACTGTTGCTGATGGGATTGGTCTTGACCAGCTTCAGGTCCATCTTAGAGGCAGCTGGTATTGGTTCTATCAGACTTAGGGGAAGCTTCTAGCAGCTTATCAGACCAGCCAAACCTTGCCATGCAAACCTAATACAAAAATGCAATCAGAATTATACATATTATTATGATGACTGTATTTATAACTTACACAATATCATTATGAGTCATTTAGTGTTACAGGAAAAAGACTTGTTTGCTAAAACCTAGTTCTGTACTTCCGTCTTTCTTAGGTGTATTGTGTAAACAATATCTTGACTTGTGATTTTTGTGTATTTTAAGTCCAGCAGAAAGTTTCAGAAACTGGGAAGTATTCCCACATTTAAAGAGGATCAGCTAATATACCTATTTCTTAGTCATTTCTTTGGTGTCATATCTATTCATATCATTATGTGTGTACTTTTTAGGTCTAGGTTATCCATAATATCTTTCCTTCTCATGCACTGTGGATAAATGCTCTTTTTGAATATAGATATAGATATTTATAGATGTTTATAACTGTAAAGAAATCTTCATTTATTTTAACTTGCCTTGTGAGGTAAAGCTTGACTTAATAATTTGGTGTATTCTCAGTTTTTGCCTGGACTTTCAATACTCTATACGCTTCACTTTCAGTTTATGCGGCTTTCTAAAATGGTAAAAGGCATGCTTAGTCATAATATCATTATAAAGTAACTATTTATTCTTTTAATTTGGTGAACCTTCCTTACAAACTTGTTCTCCCTTCGTGCTTGCAATTACAATTACACACATAGCATCTGCACATTTGATTCAATTCAACTGCAAAACTCGCTTAAGCTCTGCATTTGACTTCAGCAAGGTTTTAGCAGCTTTATATGTTTCATGCGAATATATCAACAGAATTAATAAAATAAATTGTCCTAGTGTTTCTGCTATTTGAGAGACATTTATCTTTAATCTTGCGGGATTTTTTGTGTTTTGTTATCCAGATATATGAAAAATAAAAAATAATTTGAACTGAATTTGGAAGCAAAGAACTTTATTTTGACAATCTTTCATCTCAGACTTTCATATATAAAATCCATTTACATTTGTATTTCATGAAAATATAAAATTGATGTAAAAGTGTAAGGATTACATTTTTGAGTTTAAAATCCAGTATTGCATCTCCAAATTACTAAGTGACCATATTAAAGCCTAGGCTTTGTGTAGACACCGAAGAGAAATTAGTTTTATACATCTGAGTGAATAAATATTCAGCCTACTTAATATGGTGAGCAGAAGACCTGAAGAAGGACAGGGAAAAATTAGATTACTTTCATTGGTTATGGCATATCCCCTTTTGTCTCTTACTGCATTATTAAAAGCAAAGCTTGTAAAGACTTTATAGACAGCCTGATGGTGTGCTCTTGCTTTCTTGCTTTCTTGCTTTCTTGCCTTCTTTCTTTCTTTCTCTGGGCTGCAAGTGCACATTGCTGCTTCATGTCCAGCTTTTTATCCAGCAGCACCCCCAAGTCCTTATTGGCAGGGCTGCTCTTGATCAGTTCATCTCTCAGCCAGTATTTGCACTGGGGGTTGCCCTGACCCAGGTGCAGCACCTTGCACTTGATCTTAAACAGCATGACGTTCCCACTTCTTGAGCTTGTCCAGGTCCCTCTGGATGGCATCCTGTCCTTCAGTTGTGTCCACTGCACCACTCAGCAGTGTCATCTCTAAATTTGCTGAGGTTGCACTCAATCCCTTCATCTATGTCATTAATGAAGGTATTAAATAACACTGGTCCTAATACGGACCCCCGAGGTACACCACTTTTCGCTGATGTCCATCAGGACTTTGAGCCATCAACAACTACCTTCTGGATGTGGCCATCTGAACAACTCCTTATCCATCTACCAGTCTACCAATCAAATCTCTCTCTCTCCAATTTAGAGAGAAGGATGTTGTGGAGGACTGAGTCCAAGGCTTTACAGAAGTCCGGATAAATGACATCTGTAGTCCTTTCCTTGTCCACTGATATAATTACTCCATCATAGAAGGCCACTGGGTTGGTCAGGCAGGACTTGCACTTGGTGAAGCTGTGCTGGCTGTCTCAAATAATTTCCGTGTCCTTCATGTGCCCTAGGACAGCTTCTAAGAGGATCTATTCCATGATGTTTCCAGGCACAGAAGTGAGGCTGACAGGTCAGTTATTCCTGGGGTCCTCCTTTCCACCTTTTTCAAAGATGCATACAATATTTCCCTTTTTCTATATAACACCTGACTTGGCTGTATATGACGTAAGAGAGAAGAGCCTTTGTTGATTTTGGGAATGCTGTAATGTGACTGTAGTTCTCCCAGTGAACTCTCTTTTCAAAGACAAGGACATGTATCTAAAATACATAACTTCTCTTAAAAGAGACAAAATAAAAAGATTTTAACCAAACACAACCAAACATCTTAGTGCATATGCTTTTTTCCATATTTCTGTTGTCCATATATTCATCAGATACAACCAGTTAGCCAGTTGTTACTTCCTGTTTATTTTCTGTATTCTGGACAACAACTGCTTAGAAGCAATGCGTCCAGTGCACATCAGATTAAGCACTAAAACTATTAAAGATATCTGAAACAGTTCTGTGGGTGTATTCAACACAAGAAGTGTTCACTACAATCAAGAAGGATGACAAATGTGCTAGGCTTAGGTGCAGTGCTTTAAATCAATGGTGACAGTGACAGCTCCTGGCTTCCTACCAAGCCAAGTATAGCTTAGCTGTAGTGTGTGAACTACCAGGTGGCAGAGACAAAAGAGCCTGGGGATCCCTACTTCATATCATCCCTCACTCTGTTCCCCACGTCTATTCACTCTCTGTAACTTCTGCAGACAGCAGCACGTAAAACGCAGTCTCCTTTACCACAGAGCCCTACCTCATCTACAGTTCAGACTGAGAAAATGTAAGTGCCCCTTTATTCGGGTCGAAAGGACCTCTGTCTAATAGTTTATTAGCAGCCCAACAATTGATTAATAGTTTCAGAATCAGTATCATATTTGAAATACAGGTTGGGTTTTTTTTAAAGCTAATGCTTGATACCCTGTTCGTAATAATTTTGAAAAGGCAATGACTAAATGTAGTTAATAACTATTTGATACTAAAAGTGCACATTTCCCAACTACACCTTAAAAATTCTCTTTGTCTAATTTAGACAGAAGCAGGCTGAGAGAGGATCTTATTGCTGTCCACAGCGTCCTGAGGAGGAGAAGTGGAGGAGGTGCTGATCTCTACTCCCTCGGATCCAGGGAAGAGATGTGTGGGAAGAATGGTTCAAAGCTGCACCAGGGGAGGTTCAGACTGGACAACAGAAATAATTTCTTTTCTGAGAGAGTAGTAAAACACTGAAAAAGGCTTCCTAGAGAGGTGGACAATGCCCTAAGTTTGTCAGTGTTTAAGAGGCATTTGGATAATGCCTTTAATAACATGCTTTACTTGAAGTGTCACCTATGATGTGTTCGGGAAGTTGGACTAGATGATCATTGTAGATCCATTCCAACTGAAACTGTACTATTCTATTCTATTTTATTCTGTTCTATTCAATTCTAATCATGCCAAAGAAAACTTTCAACATAGAAAAAATATTCATATAAACAAAATTTTAAGCAAAGAAACTTTATTGAAGAAATCAAATAAGTGAACTATTTAAATAACATTAAAATTACTTCTGAAATTGTTTGTTCATTACTTGTAAATGCAGAAAATTTGAATATGTTTTCTAACTCTTCTAGTAGTGAAGCAGAATTCATAAATTATTTACATCTCTAAGCTAGTATAAACATGATAATGTTATAGCTAATAATTCAAAATAATTAAAATAATCAATCATAAGCAATCAATAATTCAAAACTACTCAGTTTGTTCTTAAAACGCCTTCACATATTTCCTGTCAGAACATGTGGTTTTCTTCAGGAGAAGAAATCTTGTGGGGTTTTTTTTCCTTCTCTTTATTTTTAAGAAGCAAACCTTAAGCTAAAAAGCATACTGACAAGCTTTATTTTATCACAATTGCTTGACCTAAGTGTGCAAATTCCACAGAAGATAAATAGGCATCTGAACTGGAACATGTGCAGGGTTTCTGATGGGACCCTGAGCACATCCTCCATGGGGGAGTCTATCTGGCTCAGCCGATTGTGATTTCCTTCACAGAATAATGCCAGGCATCAATATATGCTGGTGGCTGACTCGTTGGAAAAAAGCTTTTCAGAAAAGAACCTGGAAGTCCTGTGGATGTCAACTTGAACTTGAGCCAGCAACGTGCCCTTCTGGCAAAGAGGACTAATGATGTTTTGAATTATATTAGGAGTAATATTGCCACCAGCTGAAGGGAGGTGATCCTCCTCCTTCACTCAGCACAGGTTAGTCACACCTGCAGTGCTCTGTCCAGTTTTGGGGTCCCTCGTATAAAAGAGACATGGGCATACTAGAAAGAGTCCAAAAGAAAATTGCCATGAAGGTGATTCAGGGTCTGAAGCATCTTTCCTGTGAGGAGAAGCTGAGACATTTGAGACTGTTTATCCTGGAGAAGGTATAGCGATGGTGCAAAAAGTACCAGAGACAGACTCTTTTCAGTGGTGTCTGGTGACAGGACCAGAGACAATGTGCACAAAATGACACACAGGAGGTTCCCTCTGAACATCAGGAAACAATTTTACACTGTGGGAGACTAAGCATACTGATATAGGTTACCTAGAGAGGTGTGGAGTCTTTCTTCTCAGAGATATTCAAAAGCCACTAGATATGGTCTTGAGCAATTGGCTCTATGTGACCTTGCTTGAGCAGGAAGGTTGGTGGGAATGACCTCCAGAGGTAATCAAAAGGGGACCTCTTTGTCTGTTTTGTTTTGATTTTCTACAAACATGTAAGTTTTTGTGTATTTTTTTCAGAAGAAAATAATAATATTTAAGTGGATTTTAATGTCTTTTTTAAAACTTTCTCTTTTCAATTATGCAGCAGTTAAAAGAGAAGTTTCTCAAACATTACAGTTCAAACCCTGTACTGCTTTATTACCAGTCAATGTCATTCAGGACTAGCTGCTCTCTGAATTGCAGTAAAGATTATGTTTCTTTACTTTTGACATGGGAGAATATGAAAGAGTTTCTTTGCCTGATTTTCTGAGAGAGAGCTGTATCATTATGAGCGCAGCATATGAATTCTGGATATTTTACAGAATTAAATGTCAACATTAAGTCCTCTAATGTGACTTAGACAGTATTGTAGCAATTCTTGCCTCTGGGATATAATTTATACTTTGTAAATGTATGTATGCAAAAAAATCAGTTTCCGTTTTCCATGATGAGTGTTAGCTGTTTTCACTTACAACATTTAATTTTGTATTTCCAAAGAACTACAAGGAGTATTAGGTAAATGTTAGTATGCTTAAATTAAGTACACTACATAGAAAGTTATATTTTCACTAAAAATATTACAGCACACGAAAAAATTACAAAAGAGAGCATTTATATTTCACATTGACATTTAGTAATGTTCTTTCAAAATGTTATTGTACAAGTAAAAAATAAATGAAGTTATAAATTTGAGTTGAACAAGGTATATGTGTATACTTACAAAATTATGAAATACAGAGATCTGAGTGAAAAGTAATTTATGTTGTACGGATTTTAGATACTGATAATATTGAAAGTTTTAAAAATGTATAGTATGTACCTAGCCCAAGACTTTTTCCTGAAACTTTTCTCTGTTGTAAGGCGGTGAGGCACTGGAACAGAATGCCCAGAGAATTTGTGGATACCCCATGCCAGGGATTGTTCAAGGCCACGTTTGACAGCACTTTGAGCAACCTGGTCTAGTGGAAGCTGTCCTTGTCTGTGGAAGGGGTTTGGATCTTGATGATTTTTAAGACCCCTTCCAATCCAAAAGAGTTTATGATTCTACTATTAAGATTAGAATTTTCAAAGTGTTTATCTATGGACTAATTCTACCTTTTTCTAGAATAAATATTAAACCCCTGACTTTGATAGGAATAAAATACAGAATTCTATGTGAAGCCAATTGGACTTGAACATATCTTGGACAGAGCTTGAACCTGTTTGCCTGGTTCTACAGGGCGGGGGGGTTAAACAGGTCTGTACAGGAAATATAATGATCTTCATTAGTAAAGAAGGACATGATACATCACTGGGTGGTATAGTTCTGTTCTGGCATCCATCCTACCATAAATTCATCTGTTACAATTTTCAGGAACAGCTCAAATGGAGTCATGTCAAATAAAATTATTTCTGTGCTATGTTTCTACACTTTTCCAGCCAATGAAAAATAGCTGAATTGTAATCTTTTTATCTATCTCACTGTTCTGTATAAAAATAACAAAACACTGAAATGTACTTTTAGACTGATTTGAACTACCGTAGAATTAGGAATGGTTTTGAATTTGGGTGGTTTTTTGTGGGAGTGGGGATACTAATCCCCTGCAAAATTCAGTGGAGCTATTTGAAAGAAAATATGTTGCAAGGCCAACAGTTTCACTGAAAAGAATATGGTTCAAATTTTAACAGCTAAAATATTTGAATAAGTATTTCACTTTTATTTCAGTGTTTTGTGATTTCATATTTATTACTTAGAGTTTCATTATTTGAATTGCTAGTCAAAATTATTTAGGCTTTTGTGACTATAAAAGAAATAATCACATCTCTTTGGGCAGTGGAGTAATTTAGGGTTTTTACTGTTTTGGTTTTGCACAGTGAAGTAACTAAGGGGTTTTTTCTGTTTTGGTTTCTTTTTAAAATGAATGAGTAAATTAAAGTCTACAGGATGCCTTTTCTATTATAGGGCTGTTTCTGGAATCTTCTTTTGAATAACAGCTCTCAATGTATCTGCTGTTAGAAATCTTGTACTATAGTCACAGTAGTTTATTGCCTTCAATTTTTGACTTTCACAGCTATTGATAACCTCTCCTTTTTGAGATATTTGTCCTTCCTTGCTTGCTTATTTCCTTTCTTTGCTTGCCTACTTGCTTGCTTGCTTGTACTGAGACCCAGATCTGAACTCAGCACTCCAGGTGTGGCATCCCCAGCACTGAGTAGGAGGGAAGGATCACTTCCCTTGGCTGCCTGCTGGAAGCACCTGAATGCAGATCGAAGTGCTCTTGATACAATTTAACCAACAGTTATTAAGCGAAACTTAACAACTTGTTTAAAGTTTAGCTCTTTGGAAACATTTTTTATTCTGCTAATTTTGCCATCTGATCCTTACCTAAAGAGGATACCTTGCAATCTTTTTGTCTGAACAATGTATGTTCTTATGTAGGCAACACTAACAAAAGAGTTGTACCAGATGTCCAGTGTCGCTGTTGAGACGAACACGACTCATACAAACTCACAAGGAGGGGAAGAAGAGAAAAAACCGTTTATTTGAAGTACACACACCTTAAGTAGACTCTAAAAATGTTATGATTCGTATTACCTAGTGATTGGCTATTAAATCAATACAACACACTCATTGGCTACATTAACTACGACATTCTATTATTAGTTACCCATAGCATCAGTATCAAAACAACCAGGCAAAAACACCAGGTGCAAAGTTGCTGTTAAATTCTTTCCCTATTGTTTACAGTTCTAGCTCTTGTTTCTCACGGGTAGAAGCGTACTGTACTAAGATCTATTTTGGAGCTAGCAAGGCTGGTAGGCCTGCTATGTCTCTCCACAGTCCAGTTCATTACCATGGGAGGAAATAAACCATATAAAAGATACAGTACTATGGCAGGAACAAAAGTTTTCTTATTTAGGACTAGGAGGAAATGGCAGGAAAAAACTCAAATTCTGCCAAAATTGCATGTCATTTAGTAACAAATTACTTAAGACAAAATATATTAACTGGTGAAAAATTATCAAGAAAGTTCAGTTAAACAGAAAGAACCAAACCACTCAGATCAGTAGATTCCTCATTAGTATGACCAAAAAATAACTTTGCTGTCAAGAACAGAACAGTACACCCTATTTAAATTGAATTTGGGTTGTTTCTGTTGGTAGTTATGAACAACCCACGTTCTAAAACACTGATGTTGATTTCTCTTGATTCACACATCATCTTAACTTTTCAAAATGTGATGAGCAGCCCCCAGAAGTCCCCAACATAGCTGCTGCTGTAGCACTTCAGGTTATTCTAAAATCACCTTGAGGGAAGATTTAGCAAATGCCCTAAATTTCATCACATTTATTCATTCAGCTTTCCTTTACAAGCCTGAAATTATTTTCTGTGAAGGCATCACAATAGCATGATAGTAAATTCACTTTGTTGATTTCAGGATGACAGCTGAAAGCAAAATGTCACCTGTTCACCATGACAGTCTGAATTGGCTGTCAAACAACCCTGAACATCCAGGTGAAATGGCTGTCTTCCAGTAGCATCAATGTTTGCAACCTAAGCATCACCTTTCACACTCTGAGTCTTTAATGTCTACAGAGGATGTGAGTACAAGACAAAATGGAGGACCCTCAGGAGTCAAAACCCAGCAATTGTGTTTTAGAAGTAACTTTGTCTCTCTCTGAATGAAATATGTAATATTATAAGTAAGTAAGTAAGTAAGCATTATAACTCATTAATATGATCTTGGAAGCATAAAAGGTATAATATATCTATTTCAGAGTAATTACTGGGAACAGAACAAATAACTTTTAATCCAGTGAACTTTGAAGTTCTCTTACCCTGTTTTGAAGAAATAAAGAAGCCAATCTGCCACTGTGTCTCCTCTAATTGGCACAGAGGCAGTATATGCTCCCATTTCTTACCTTCAGTTTTTACCCCGATCTTTTGTTGCTCTAGTTGTTGGAACAAACACTTTAATGGGTTCAAACACTGACTATTTAGAAACTTTCTGAGCTTTAGAACAGTTTGAATTTCCAGCTGGATGTCAGAGTGCGTGTCTTCAAGGTTCAATGCAAACTTTCTGCATAAGTTTAAGTGCAATTTTCTACAGGTGGCTAAGCAGAAAGTAGATTTATATAACAGTAATAGGAAAAAAATAGTTATGCTTATATTAAAGCAGAAGGTTTTCAGCAACTGTTCTACAAGCCTGCTTGGTCTGAAGTGTAGCATGAAATATGATTTTCAGTATGAGAAAACTGTTAGGAATGCAGAATCAAACAGACTATTAGAACAGGCAGGTAAGAGTCTTTAGGTTTCCTGATTTAGTTATTAGGTGCATCCCTACTGAAAATAGATGTGTTTTGTTTCTAGTTTGATCAGACAGGAGGCTGTATTTTTTACGTTTTGAACTGGAACTCACTACCATATAAATAGATGGCATGCCATATTGAATCTTCATACCATTTTAAAAGAAATACAGAGGCAAATAAGGCTGAAATATTCAAGTATTATGAAGTAAATGTATATATTTCTCGGGATTATACTCGTTATGTGCTAGGACTAATATTAGTAATTTTTGTGTTGTTTCTTCAAGAATATTATAATTTTTCTTAGTAACTTTAAATATGTATCTTACATGCAGTATTTTTCCATTGATTACTGAACCAGCAAGTAGACTAAACAAGTATTAAGGTAATTAGAAATAATTAAAACCTTTACAATTTTTAAAAACCCATAACATTTAATTGCAGTCACTATGCCTATAAATAAATGTTGGGTTTTTTTTTAGTGTGATACAGAATGACTAAACAAGGAGTTCAGATCCCATACAACTGATATTAATAATGCAATTTTCTACAAAATATTTGTTTGTGAAGTTATTTGATGGTATCAGAAACATAAAAAACAAATTGGAAGAGGAACACTGATTATTGGATCCATATTACATACAAAACTCATGTGAATAACAAAACCCATGTAAAAAGCCCCTCTGTTTAAAAAAATGCAATAAAAAATCAACTATCTTCCAACTGACAATGTGTTTGAAGAAATTGTCTTAGAAAATCTATAATTTTAAAAATTAAGATTAGAAACTCCAATATCAGATTGTGATTTACCCTCACTGCTTTTTGGATCTCTGGATGTACAGTACAGAGAGATGCTGAGGGACTTCAATACTATTGTAAAGGAAGAGAAATATTTAAATAAGAAATGGCACAGTGCAAGAAGGAAAAGACATAGTGATGTTCTAAATTTCATGGATGAAAGTTCAAATAGACATTTGAAGCCTTGCCTTGTCTTGCCTTGCCTTGCTCTTTCCCTTCCTTTCTCCTTGTCTCTTCTTTCCCCTTCCCTTTCCCTTCCTTTCCCCTTCTCTTTCCTTTCCACTTCCCTCTCTTCAGTTCCCTCCCTTCCCTGTCACCTTGTCTCCTCTCCTTCAAGTCATGATTATTAAGAAGTCCCCCTGGACCTAGATGTAGGTCCAGGAGTGTTTCTGAAAGAAGTACAACTTGCAGGAGTCACCTGGTGCACTTTTAACCTATGTTAAGGGACTTCATAAACCTACTGACAACTCCCCCTTTTTGACAGTGCAGACCATTCATCTCTGTTCAAGGAGCCAACAACAGTTACAAGTTTTTGGGAATTTGCATGTTAAAGTTTATAAATTTCTGACATTACTCTCAGTTCTGTCATTGATATGAGAGAATCTGAAACAACTAACTTGAACACTGTGTCTGTGTAAACAGGCAAGATTAAAAATCAAAGCACTAAAAACTGGATTATTTCACTTTCCAGCCATTTTTCTTCACAGTGGGGAAGTAACATTTTTAGTAAGAAGACCTGTAGCATCTTAGTTTCCTGGAAGAAGATCTTAGTTAAATCCTGTACACTTGACAGCTCTTGAAGCTGAGGATGAAAAATGGTAAAGTTGCCCTCATAAAAAGCCATTTCCCTGCAGGGCAGTCACAGGAGTTTGCAGGGGATGGAGAAGTTGGATTTAGCTCCTGGTTGCCAGGCAACAGGTAAGAAAGGAGCAGATCTCCTTTCTTAAAGAGATTGAGTGGTCCTTCACAAGTGTTTATACACAAAGAACCCCAGTTTGAAAAACAAGCAAAACCAAGAAAAAACTATTTCTGCACAGGCAAAATTACTCTGAACATTTTGAAGAGGGAAAGGTTCTGCAGTCCACAAACTAGTCCCTGACATCAACAGAACCATCACTTCTTTTCCCTTTATGTGACCTTGAGTGCTGGTTTTGGTTGGTTGGCCGACTGGTTGCTTGGCCGGTTGGCTGGCATATTTGGGGTGTTTGTTTTCTTTTTTTGTTGGTGGTGTTGTTTGGTTTCCTTTTTTTGCTATTTTGTCCATCTTAGAAAAAATCAATTTCCAGAGAAGTGGAAGGGGGTTACGGTTATTTTTGTTATTTTTTATTTTTTAAAATAACCTAATAATATGGTTGTTGTTATGAAAAGACTAATCAATCTTAGTTCCTAAGTAAACATGCCAAAACAGGACATGAAAAGGCTTCTAATAAAAAAGAACTTTAATGTCCAGTCATCCCTCCTCTCATGAAGAAATAAACAAAAATAAATACATTACTAATCCTTTGTGAATTTCCTCATTTTGATCTTATATTTTATCACAGAATTTATTGCTTTCCTTGCTAATCTAATTTATCATATGTGGCTGTATTCAAAGATGAAAACAGAAGGTTTATCTAAAAGAACAGGTGGTACTTTATGTTGGATTTTTATTGAGGCATGTATGTATATTACCAGAAGTCATCCAGATATACACAACTGTAGAAAAATCAGAATTTAAAAGGGGAATTGTCCTATTTAAGAAAACACTGATGGTTTTGTTCATTACTTTAGTCTAATGCAATGATGTATAGGTAGACAATGTGAAGTTATGCCTTAAATACATAACTGTTAGGCTTTTCATGTCTTTGCTTAACCTTCTGATAAGCTCTGGTAGAGGACAAGATAATCTTTTCTCCCGCAATCAAGCTGCCTGAAAGGCAACGCTAGAAGGAGTGATACAATTACTGTGGAAATGAAGGTGTAGTTTTAAAGCTTAGAAATTAACTAAAATATAATGCATTCCATCTGTTGGTATCAGAACAATGCACACTGAGGAAACCATCTTCCACCACATCTGATGCAGATAAAAGCATTATGTGAAATTAAATGAGATATGTTTATCATAGTACATTAGTCGTCAAGAATAATTAAATTCACTTCAATGAAGACTAAAACTTATGTGAAATAAAAAGCAAGTAAGTTTTCTTTTGTAATTTTTGTGAAATTCTAGTTTTTACCAAAAAAAAAAAAACACAGGAGGGGGTATTTTTCTTTTCCTTAAGGAAATTTACTGAACAGCATATTGTAGCATCACGGCTTGCTGTCAGAACCGAAATCTACGGAAACAAATGTGTACAACTTTGTGAAGGACTTTGAGTTAGTCTGGATTTTCTCTTTTTTCCTTTTTATCATTTCCTATCTATCTTTCCTTTTCTATTTTGTTTTTTTAACTTCAGTTTTCCTAATACCCTCAAAACCTGATTCAGAAATCTGGAATAATAGCAGAGTATTTAAAAGCACAAATATTTTCAAAATCCTAGAAATTCATGGCTTCGTTATCACCATGATTTCAGCTTCAGTCATTTCATTTTAAGCTAAGGGAAATATTTGCTTAACCTAGAGGCCTATTTTAGTCCATATTTTAGGAAACCGATTTTAAAAAAAATCCTGAAAGGCACATCTTATGTCCTATAAAAGTTAGCAGAGACAAAGTGCTTATGAATGTAAGTGAAGCTGTCAGATTGGGTTCCTTAAATTTAGACATAAACTGGTTACATAACCAAGACTTTCTTCAACTCCCAAGTGAATTCTAAAGATCAGTTTCCTTCGTCTATACAGCTGGCATACACAATAGAAAAAAATATTTTGTTGGAAAGATGTGAACTTTCTGAGATTCCTGAAACAGTTCCTTTCAGAAAGCTTTAGGACACCTCTGGCTACTCAGGTTGGGTAATTTTTCAGGAACTTATCTGAATTATGTTGAATGCCTCATTTCAGTTTAGGACAACAAAGATGTGCTATCTGAGCTTACGTCCTCTTTCTTTTCATCTTGGCATCTTCTGTATGGCATGGGCATAGTTACTCAGCTACAATCAGAAGGCAGCACTAATCCTGGCCGACAACTTCTGCTGTACAGGACCAACGTATCCAACCCATCCAACTCCACCATCACTTTCTAATGACCTATCCAGACACAAAATTATTAGAGAAGCAGTAGATGTTTAACCACTGAAGTGCATTGTGCTGCATTCATCCCCAGTGAGTCAAGCCTTCTATGAGACTTAGTTAAGAAGACACGTCCCCTGAGGATGAGCTTGAACACTTAGGTGAACGCTTCATCCACAACACTCTAAGAATAAGCTTGTGAGGAAGTTTTCAGCAGAAAATATCAGCATGATTGATATCTTATGCAACTAAAACATTAAGGTTTGACATTGCTTTCCTAAATATCAATGCTGATATTTAGGACTGTGCCTGAGTAACACTACAGAGTCCTCAGTTTTGTTTTCGATCTCATCCATTCTCATTTGTTTTACCTTCTTTCTCATTACAAACAAGTCAGATTTGTATTTTTTAAACAAACAATTCCTTAGTTTTCCTGATCATGCATACACTGAAATTCATGATTCATGTTTCTACAAATGACACTCATCAACAACAGATTCTATGAATGATATTTGAAAAATTTACCTCTGTCCCAGCACCCCACCTCCCCCACATAGACCTAAAAAGTGCTTAACTTCTGTTTGAAGAGATTTCCTCATTTATCCCATACTGTGACATAGGCCTGGAGTTTCTTTTCTTCCAGTGGTTTCTTAGTAGTATATTCACTAATACATTGCCATAGTTTGATTTGGCACATCATTTTGCCTGGAGGAAAAATGAGATAACTCAAGATCTCAGAAACTTCCTTTTCTTTTGTTTTTACACTTCATAAATCCATGGGATTTCAGTGTTTTACCTCAAAATAGTTAATCAGAAACATCTGTGGTAACCCGAGGTTTTACAAATGTTTCAATTCATATTTCAGTTGTGTATTTCCACTGAACTGTTCTCTTACAAGAAATGAAATTAAAGAATCTTGCAAGATTGAAGTATTAAATCACCACTTATGAAGAATTTTTTCCAAGTTTTACTCATGGTTTTCTACAGGAATTTACAGATGCATTAACCTTGCATGGCTGCATGCATTTTATTTGGGGAATAAGACAAAGTTTACCAAGTTTAATAGAATGTTTAATAATTTAGTTCTCCCTCAGTCATTTAGCTATTTAACTTGGTATTTAGGAATTTAAAAAAAAAACTAATCTGCCAAATTGCATACTTTTTATAAAAGAAGTCCCTTATAAAGTCTCTAGGTTGCCTCTTCAGAAGACATTACATTTTTTATGCCAGTATGCTAAATAGAATCTTTTTTTTTAAACACATTATAAAGTGATATGTTTTTAAAAGTTCAGAGCCATCAGAAGCAGTCAGTAATGCTAATATATTCCTCTTCTACCCATCTGTAGAAAGCTTTAATTTAAATCTTGTTGATTTATTCACTTTTAAAATAGTGCTAGGAAAAACTGCACTTAACATTCTTTCTGTTTTCATTAATTAACCACCCTTTTGCTAAGCTTTTTAGAGTTGGTGGAAGAGGTGTGATTTCTCCACAACACCCCCAAAGCTCCCTTTTCTACTCTTCTTTCTTGCTTTTGTCCCACCAGACTTCCACCCCCAAAGAACATTCTGACTATGTCATTTTACTTTAAAAAGTATTACACATGAGATAGAGAAGACATATACTCCTAACATTTCAAATTAAGGCCAACCCATCGAATCTATGACTGAAACATTTAACACTTGTTTCAGTTTTAAGCATTTATGAAAATATTTTGAATGTAGAGAAACCACTGAAGCCATCAGTATTACCTCCTGACCACAGTAAGAATTAAATCAGAAGCTACAAATCAGTGGTTGTCAGAGGTAGGATGCGTGATACTCTAGAAACAATAATAAATTCAGTTTTGAGGAATACCATAGGAACCTAAATTACCGTAAAGTTCATTAAGGCAACAAATTCCTAGATAGATCACTTTTTTAGCTGAGAAAAAGAATTGCAAACAAGAAAATCTTGTCTATTAACTATGAAGTAACTGTTTAGGTAAAATATACCTATTAATATAAATCTGTATTTTTTAAATTAGTTGCAAAAACAAAATTCTTTTTCCTTGGATGTTAACACTACTCCTCACACTGAAGCCAGGATGTTTGTAGATATCTGTTTAAGTAGACATCATAATAAAAAGCTAGCTGAAACCTTGGTGTGAAGTCTTAGAAGAAAAAAAATTGCTTTTTAAGGAAAATGTATTGCAGTTCCCAAAATTAACTTCAGTATAACAGTTAACAGCTAGCATAGCCCAAATATCTGCTATCCTCCCTGTTCACCTGCTAGATAATGATCATCTTGACACACAGTCTTTCTTGTTCAGATCATGTCACCTCATTTTGTAACTGCCTCGTCATAAAATGTTTAGCTGCAGCAATTTATAGTCCTTTGAAAAAAGAAACAGATTAGACAGTTAAGGAAATAAAACCTGGAAAATTATAAAGAATGTGTGACAAAGGAGCTTTCTGAAACTACTAACAGTAACAGGAACATCAAAAAGAAATTTAAAATGGAGAACTAATTGTTCGATATATACTATCTATAAAACCCATGTAAAATTTTTTGAACATGATGATTTTTACAATAATCAATATAGTATGTTTCACCGAAAAAACCATAATTTCAAACCTACCAGAACACTGATGCTCATATTAATTTCCTTTGACATTTTCTTTGTAGTTAAAATGTATATTATCTATAAAAACATAGAGCTGCAGTGCAGTAATCTGAAACTTGTCTAAAAATGACAAACAAAATAAAGTCATCTCAGTGAGGATTTTGTTTTTCCTGTGAACCTATTGTTACAGTACTTATACATTTGAAACGGAAATCCTAAACAAAGAAGATTAGCAAAGTTTCAAGTGTTAAGGATATTAATAACTACAAAATTTAACATTTCAAAGGAAAGTAATTTTAGCTGCTTGCATAAATCTATTCTGTATTTAAACTGCTAGCAAAAAAAAATTAAAAATTCCTTCAATTTTTCATAGATGCTGGGAAATTCTCTTAATAGTAATAAATTATTCTCTGGAATAAGGGATGTATATTATTTGATGATATTTTATTCTTTATCTCAGTGATTTCTTTTCATTAGCTTACATTAATCCTTCTCCCTGTGTGTGACGTCCTTGTAGAAATGTAGGACAGTCTGTACACCTGAAACTGAGTAAATCTTACATGAAGCGAGTCATGTTGTGGGGATTATTTATTGTCACCAAGGATCTCAGACAAAGGAAATCTGCAAGAAATTATTGGTAGCAATTTAAGTAGGAGTTTTACTTCATCTTTTCTTGCTCTAGAAGATTCTGAAAATAAATACTTATAGTATTTGTACTTATATGCACAAATAATAATTAACCATTGTATTTTTTTAATAAATAATGAAATTCTTGAAGAAGTAAAAAGAGAAGAATGTCTAATTATTCCTCAGTCATGGATTATTGTGGAAATATGAATTTTAGAGTGTTCAATGAATTTAGAAACTTACCCTTGGATGCTTTAGATAGAACAAATTCTATGGAGCAGATACAAGATAAAAATCCATCTGTTCTAACCATGGATGTAGCAAAATGCTCTTGGAGAAATAGACATGCATCTTTCATACTTACATTTCTTACTTGTGTTTCTTCACTGAATCAGTCCCTCTTTAAATTTTTTTCACCTTTTCTATGAATTTTGAACATATTTTGAATCACAAATTCTTCCATGAAAGAATGAAGAAACTTTGGTGACTGTGAATATATCCCATGGAGTGTGAAGCGCATTCAGCTTTCTAGTATAATAAATATGAAACACACAAAGCCATCCCTCATAAAAAAATTACAACCCCAAGTTAAAACAAGAAATACATCATTCTAGAAAGCATGAAAACATTTTTAGAACAAAGCCTATTAAATAACCCAAACCAAACAAACAGAAAATGACAACTGTCTTGGGGAACAAATCCTTCTCAGAAAAATAAATAGAAAAAAAGGTTTTTGTTTGTTGGATTTCTGGGGTGCTTTTTTTTAATGTGTGTGTGTGTTTGGTTGTTGTTTGTGTTTGGGTTTTTTTTTCCAAAAGTCTCATTTCAGGAAGAGAGTTATGAAGTGGAAAGCAGAAAATGTGATAAATAAATGACAAATTAGATCTTGAGACTTGTAGTCCTTTAAACCAATAACTGTATTGTACTGTACCACCTTTCCCCCCCTCTTGTTCCATTCCGTTTTCCTTCTCTATTTCCTTCTCTTCCCTTTTTTCTTCTTCCCAACAAACGAGGAGAGCCCACTAACTTGACATTGAGGGCTCTGTCCACACACAGGCATATGTTATTATTTGCTTTGTTCCAGGGCATCTCACCAGGCTCTCAGTTGCCTGTCCAGAATGGCACACACACTGCCTTGATGCCTGCATTTAGAGTTGCTGGCTGTGTATGAGTTATTTTGAGTAAATCTGCTGTCTTGGAAGGTACCAGATACCAGTGTGGGGCAACTGAATGAAATCCTAAGGCCTAATTCTGGATGAGACGAGTAAATCACTAGACTATACTGAAGTACATTTCTGTTGACTGCAGTATACGTTTAGACCATTTGCACATCTTGAGGCACTTTTAGATAACTGAGTCTTTAACAAAATATGCAAAAAGTGTTGCAATCAAATTAATTTTATCTGAATATTTGATTTATAAAACTACCTAGAGTCTTACCTTTTTTTTTCACATGACAGAAGGGTTGGGAATTCAGCTTGCCTAATTTTATGAACTTGATTTGATTACCTACACATCTGAATTTATTACCATTTGAGATGCACTACTCTGTCTCTCCTTACCTCCAGCTACTAAACTAGAAGACAACAGGTCTCCCATAAGTCCTTTGCCGTATCTTCCAGCTTGGTGCAGACGTCTTCAGCATCCTGCAGCATCTAAATGACACTAGATGTCTATCTTTAGTAATTTAGTCAACCCTGAGGTGTCAACATAGAGATATCTACATTTGAGCTGGTCACTGTAGGCTGTCTTTGTAGCTAATGAAGAGAAATGAGTCACAATTTATTTGCCTTAAATAATCTATAGTAGGATGAGATGATTGGCAATCTGTAACTTTGTCTTTGTTTCCATTTGCTATAAAGAGAATCTAAGATGACTAACTCAGATGCAAAAATGCAAAATTTAATTAATTAGATTTATTGGTATATTTGGTCTGTGTTTGTTTACAGAATCACAGAATAGTCTACGTTGGAAAAGGTCTCTGAGGTAATCGAGTCCAACCTTTGACTGAGCATTATCTTGTCAACTAGACCATGGCACTAAGTGCCACATTCAGTCATTTTCTGAATGACTCCAGAGATGGTGACTCAATCCCCTCCCTGTGCAGTCCAACGTTTAAGCACCCTTTCCATGAAGAAATTTTTCCTGATGTCTTACCTGAATCTCCCCTGGCACAGCTCGAGGCTGTGTCCTCTCATCATGTCACTGGTCATCTGGGAGACAAGGCCAACCCCCACCTTACTACACCCTCCTTTCAGGTAGTTGTAATGAGCAGTAAGGTCCCTTCTGAAGCTCTTTTTTTCCAGACTAAACAGTCCCAGCTCCTTGAGCTGCTTCTCATATGACTTTTCTTCTAGACCTTTCACTGGCTCTTTTGCCCTTCTCTGGACACCCTCCAGCTCCTCAATGTCTTTCTTGTAGTGAGGGACCCAGACCTAGACACAGCACATGAGGTGCGGCCTCACCAGTGCCAAGTACAGAAGGAGAACCAATGCCCTGATCCTGCTGGCCACACTATTGCTGATACAGGCCAGGATGCCATTGGCACACTGGTGCTCATGTTCAGCCAGCTGTCAACCAGCACTCCCAGGCCCTTTTCCACTGAGAAGTTTTCCAGCCACTCTTCCCCCAGCCTGTAGTGCTGCCTGGGGTTGTTGTGACAAGCACTAGGCCTTGCTGAACCTCATACCACTGGACTTAGTCCATCTAGCCAGATCCCTCTGCAGAGCCTTCCTACCCTACAGCAGATCAAACCTCCTACCCAACTTGGTATTGTCTGTGAAATTAATGAGGGTGGAGTCGATCCCCTCACCAGATCATCAATAAAGATATTAAACAGGACTGTGCCCAATGCTGAGGTCTGGGGAGTCCCATTAGTGACCAGCCTCCAACTGGATGCAGCACCATTCACCACCACTCTCTGGGCATGGCCGTCCAGACAGTTCTTAACCCAGCAAAAAGTGCACCTGTCCAAGCTGTGGGCTGCCAGCTTTTCCAGGAGAATGCCATGGGAGACTGCCAAAGGCTTTGCTGAAGTCCAGGTAGACAACAACCACAGCTTTTCCCTCATCCACTGAATGGGTCACCTGGTCATAAAAGGAGTTCAGGTTGGTCAGACAGGATCTGCCTTTCCTAAATCCACCCTGGCTGTGTCTGATCCCTTGGATGTCCTGAGAGGTAACTTCAGTTCTATATGACCAGTGTGAAGGCTGTAATCAAACATAAGAATGGTTTCTTTTGGTAACATCAGCTATGATTGCATAAAGTAGAATATCCGTAAGACTGAATCATTGTTGCCAAGATACGTTTCTTTTCTCATTTGTTTTAGTGTTCTACTTCTTCCTTCCTTGAAAATCAGAAACTGACAATACTAATATATTTTCATTGATTTTGTTCTGATTCAATGAAACTGAAAATAACACCTACCAAAAAATATACAGCATACAGATTATTTTCTCTTTATCAAATAGATGTTAACACTTCTGTGAAATTCAATAGATTTGTAGTTTACATGAAAATTCATCTGTTTTATCTCATTTTAACCTGTTTTTTAGTCATATATATTTTTAAAAACTTCTCAAAAGTCAAAACAATGAAAGTTTATTGCAATTTCAATCTACTTATATTTTATTTTACTTCAAACTAGTCCTTATAAGGCAGCTCTATAAAAGGATTAATTATGTCAATTTGTTAATTCTGTAGGCATGAAAACAATAGGTTATTAGTCATCACCAGATTTTAGCGATTTTGTCTGGAAACACAGGTGTACTATAGAAATATGCCTGCAAGGTAGAAAGATATTCACATGAAAGGGGAAAAGAATCTAATCCATGAAAATCCTGCCAATGCAAGGACTCAAGTGCCAAATTGTCCTGATTACCCACAAGTATTCCAATCTACTTATTTTCTGATGCTGACTAACCTGTAGGGGGCTATACCATTTAAGTTCTTCTCCATTTAGCGTGAAATCTCCTAGGAACATACCAATAGGCATATATTCATGCTCTGAGGTATCTGTTTTGGCTACAGAAGAGCCTGTCACTTAGCTTTTCTGCAGTGTAGGCTGCACTAAAGTGTTCAGTCTCTTAAGAAGGTGGAAGACACAGGTTTGCTGTCAGTATTTTTCATAATACATAACTGATGTGAATGATTATTCCACATGAAATACAAGCCCTATGCAGTTTGAGGGACAGCACAGGATTTCTTTAGTTTACAGGACGTTTCTGGGTTACATTCCAACAGCTTGTCCCACATACATTCCCCTCTTCTGGACACTGCTAGGTATGTAAGGATCATGTAAATGGAATTGTGGCTTCAGTCATGATAAAATCATTCTTATGGAGGTGGGTGGCAGGGAGACTTAGGATAGGTAGACTTAGGATCTTGATTTCATCTGCCGTTTTCTTATTTATACTGTGAAAGGTAAACTTACTGTGTTTACGTCTTTCAGGGAAATTATATCCCTACTTCTTCCTCATACAAGATATGAGTCAGGTTCCTTTTTACCCTGGCATTCATGACTTGCCCTTCTGGTTACACCATAAACAGCAACAGAAAGACAGGTTATGTTTTAGGACAAAGACGACTAAATTCCGAAGTTTATACCCACTGAGCAGTTCGCCAATCTAACACCCAATTGTGTAACAATTGTGTCACCCAAAAGTGACAGTGGACTGTCACTACTCTCTTTACCATTCTTCTTTCCCATTAGGCACTTATTCTGTAAACATACTAGGAGAAAGGACAAATATATTCCCAGATTCATATTTTCTATCATTTCCTTTTGGAGCTAAGTAGGGCTAAGTTTTGCATAGTGGATTTTTCAGTCCATTGTTTTCACAAGACTTGGAGTGAATCTCAGTGGAGACATCCTTTACAGAAAAATGTAAGCTTTTCCTGAGAAACACTAGATTATTATGCCTGAGCTTTGGACGCTAAAATTCTGCTTTAGGTAAATGCCCACTTGGGTATTATTATAAAATGCTTACAAACATTTTTTTTTTGCATCATATTAATTCAATATTCAAAAACTTCATATAAAAAGAAAATATTTTTACAAAATAAAAATACCATTGCCTTTCACTTGGAAAAAAAGAAATCCTTCTGGTTGCAATGTGTTTAGCTTGTACATTTAAACAACGGAAGTGAAAGTGTCCTGATTTAAAGAACATATTAAGATTTCATGTAGGTATCCAGGGCTAAAGCTTGTATCAAAGAGATTGGAGACTAAGAAAAATAAAATGAAGGAGTTATAAAGATGTTAACTTGTAGGGTGCTTTGGGTTTGCATGCTAAGGTTTTGGTAGCAGTGTGAGGGAGAAGGGAACTGCAGGAGTAGCTTCTGTGAGACGACACCAGGAGTTGCCCCCACATGAGTCAGAGCTAGTTTCAGCTGGTTTTAAGGCAGACCTGTTGATGGTTCAACTTTAGCCAAACAATGTTAACAGCACCTCTGTGATAACATATCTCAGAAAGGGTTAGAAGCAGTGCATTGCAGCTTTGAGAGAGAAATGAGAAAACATGAAAGAAACAGCCCTGCAGATACCAAGGCCAGAGAAGTAGGAGGGTGGTGATGATGTAGGCTGTCCCCCCAGCCTGTGGAGGACCCCACACTGTGGTTGGTGGGTATGCCCTAAAGAATGCTGTACCCTGTAGAGAGCCCATGCAGGACCAGCCTCCTGGCAGGAACAGTGGCCTGTGCGGAGGAGTACATACTGGAGCAGCTTTTAATAACTTCTTTAGCTATCACTTCAAAAAAAAAAAAAAGAAGCAAAACAGGTTTTTCTACAGTTACTAATGATACATTATTGATTAGCATTTTTTATAAAATATCAGCAGTTAGCCTGTGCATTGGCATAAATAGAAGCAAATTTAACAAAAAGAAAAACATCCGGTAACTATCTGTAACATCACATCTCAAGAGACAACTGTTTCAGGGAATTTTTACTTGTAGTTGAAGAAACAATCTTTGCAGGATTTTTTCTTTTCAGTTTAAAATTATTTTCAGGCAACTGTTTCTGTTAGAAAATCTATTTCTTTGCTCAGAATTTTTTGAGTTAGTGGGCTGGCAAATTCAGACTGTAAAAAAAAAACTCAAAAAATTAAAGACTCTCATTAATTTATGACATAGTTGCAGTAAGCTTTGTACAGAAAATTAATCTCCACGCTACCATGTATGAGTGTGTCAGAGTACTTACACACGATAATATGACTGACTTTCAGAACAGATTTCAGATTCATGAAACTCAGTGAAAGTGTGGAGTATGAAGTCACATTGCTCTAAACATAGAATGTTTGAGAGAAATTCTGAAATAGCATAATATTAATTTTCATAAACTTTAGTAATTTTATAAGAAATCATAATTTGCAACAATTTGGCTAATTACAGAAGTCATGTCTAATGGTGATTTCTCAAGTGAAGATGGTGTTTCTTTCTGGGTACCAGAATTTTTGTTCATATATTGAAATATATAGTATTCACCCTGTTGGAAGACTTTTAAATGGTTGCTAGTGTTAGTTATGAGACGGGAAATGCATAACCAGAGACAGTCCATGACATAAGATACTACTGCATGTACTACCACATCTTTGACTTCTAAGAGTAGCCTTTTGATGCATGTGCTCATCTAAACAGATACATTTCTCAGGAAAGTTGTCTTATTGCTCTAGTGACACCCATCCTTTTCTTCCTTCTCTGAGAAAGTCTGCAAGTACACACAATGTCCACAGATAAGTCTGTGTTTTGTAGAGATCACACAGTGTCCTATGTATGCTCAAACAGTTTCTCTCCAATAGCACAGTACTGGGTGTGGGTGCCAAGGTTTTGGCAGTGGGGGAGCCTCATAAGGGGTTGTTTCTTTCTTTATTCTATATCTACATGAAAACACAAAATTTCACATGCTGGGGTTTGAATATTTTAAACAAATATTGCATAGAAGCTTTTGAAGGAGTAAACCAAACAGATTTTATAACAAAACAGACAAATTTTAATACAAAGAAAGGGAAATAAGTTGAATGGAACACATCCTTAGCACTACAATATACCATATTTTTTTCTTGTTCCTTCCAAATCAGAATATTCTGTGATTCTTTGATGTTTGGCATATTTGTGGGGTAAGAAATTAGTCATGTGTATGGATGTCATAATATGTTTCAAAGTTTTATACTTCAAATAAAACAAAATTCTCCTTTGCTGGTAAAGATTATCCAAGTCATCACCTTACACATTTCTATAGAAGATATGGTGTTCATAATAACATGCATACCTGCAACAGTTCTTCCAATTGTAATCATTGGGAAAATCTAATATTTTAGAAACATTTATCTCTTTTGGAGTTTACCAATCTATGTCATCTGTCCCTTTGTTTTGTGCTTTTATGTTCCCTAGAAAGTGACGGAAAAACCCTCCTCTGCTCTAATTCTATGCAAAACCTTTCTTCACCTATTCTGTACTTTCAGAGCTTCAGTAGCAATTTCAAGGACCAAAAAACCTTTTTGTTGGTTTTGACTCAAAACTGATATCCAAACTCTGTGATCACAGGCCTTTAACTTAAATCGAGTGGATAACACATTCAAGACTGTTGTTGACACTGCAGGTAGACAATCGAATCTTCAGAATGATGTCTGTCAAAAGCTGAAAGCAAATTATGATCATATTTTGTGAAACAAACTGAAGGACTATCTTATTCTATCTGGTGATATTTGTTCTTGGCAATCTGATATAGCTGGATTTCCAACTAATAAGTGTGCAGATCCTCAAAAAAATCCCAGACCAATATGTCTACTTCTCTGTATTGTTTTTTCTGTTCAAACAGCAGATTTTTGTAAATATCTCCAAAGAAAAAATACTCTACAATATTTCCAGTATGGCTAGTTTATTAAGCTTATTGATGGAGCATAAAAATCTTTGTTTTCATTTACTGCAAAAAGTTTCCAGGTCTGTGAAAGCAATACTGATTTGCACTGTGTATTAAACTGTTTTCTAAAGCTGAAAATCATAATTATGTATGCAGCACACATCATATCAGTTTCACTAAAATATTTTTTGTTGGGTTTGTGTTAGAATTATGCTAATTTTCACTCTGAAAGATGAATGAGAGATAGAAAGATCTTCTACATGCATTAAATAACTTTTATTTTAAATGAGCTTTTTTGATATAAACTTCAACAATCTGCTCAATAAATAGTCTGTGAAACATGAATTTAAGCAAGTCCTTCAGAAAAAATATGCATGTTAAAGAAAACTGTCCCTTTTTCCACCAGGGTATCTATGTATGAAGAACATTTTCCCTGGGATGTTACTCTCTATCACAAACACTTCAGCGATAATGTATGTAATATACTACAGTATATATCCATACGAGACCATACATCTCCATGGCAAGCTGAGGCCATCAACGCAAGTACTGCCCTTTTCTCAGCAGTCAGCGCAGCTGTGGTGCACAGGGAAACAGAATCCCCCCCCAAGACTCTGTAATGAAGGTGGTGACAGCTGGGCTGTGTGGATGAAGGATAATCACCCAAAACACATAGCATGTGGGGGACAGGGGAATGCCAGACACCTCATCATTGGAAAGGAAGCTGGCTGCTCCCAGGGCCATTGAGGGAAATGGTGAGATGTTTACAACCAGTGTGTGACACCCTGGCAGGTGTCAACCAAACAAGTTCTCCCAAAAACACTTTGCAGATCAAAGAGTATATTTCCTATGGGATTATAGGACTCATTATGGGATACGGATAAGGGAGAATTTTTGACCTTTCATGGGATATTTTTAAGTACATTGCAGGAATGTGAGTGACTTCTTATGGGATATGTTTAGACAAAGGAGCAAACATGGAAAAGGAGGGATTTAGATGTTTTACAGAGGAAAAACTGTTGGAAAATAGAGGAAAACTTATGGGCCTGTTGGTCTGTACACTTGTTTGATTGAGCCTTATTCTCATTAGATCCTGTTTCTACCTATTTTCTGTATAGATGTACCCTATATTCTATGTGTGAACATGAGTGAGCTTCAAGCTAGAACTGCCAGCAAATAGTTTAAGACATCTAAGCAAATGGAGTGGGGATGTGAACTTTAAGGTAGGTACAATTACCAGAACTTTCCAGAAAAGTGGGAACTGAGGCCAGCTGGTAGATAGGCTAAAATTCTGTGGTCAGATGTGAGTGTGTGTGTCTGTGCCTGTGTGTGTATACACATGAATATGTATATATTCCACAAACAGAGCTTGGTTGGGATCAGCTGGTTGGAAAAGAACGGTCAGGCAACCCATGCTGTTCGTGTTTGTGTGACTGCTGTGTAAAGTGTAAGATCTGGTACAGGCAGGCAATATTCTCTCTCTCTGTTACTCTGTGTGGTGTGGTGTATGTTCTCATTGTATATATGTGTTTATGCTTCTATCAGAAATTCATATTCTGGCTGAACCTGCAGATTTCGAGCCTGCATAGCCATGCATTTCTGGGGCTGCTGGCCTCAGCAGTCTTTAGCAGTGGTGTGCGCAGCTTAGACTGCAACAGAGGTACAGTAACTGTCTCCACCATATCAGAATCAGACACTACCACTGAGAGAAGGTGCTGCATCTCTGGCAGTGCCTGCTGCTCTGTAACTGCCCTAGCAGATGCACCAGCACATCAACTGTTGTTCAGGTGGCTTTGACCTGACAGAGTTTTGTGTACTATGACCATGGAAGCCTCTTTGAGGAAAGAGGACTGACTACAAGGGACAGGATCCATCTGACAAATGAGACAAAAGGCTGAAGAATGTACAACAGGAAAGGGTTGTCATCATCTGGAAACAAGCAAAGGTATAGAGAGACAGTATACTGGGGGCCTGCATGATGGAGAAAGTTCTTTCACTTTTCCTGTGAAAGCAGCATGTCTGGATCCATCTCAAATACCTGCATCCAAACACATGCAACACTGAAAATAAACAGGAGAAGCTAAAAATCTGTCCACAGCTTCAGAGCTGTGACTTCATTGGAATTATGGAGAGGTTATGGAAAAAGTTGCATGGCTGGAGCCTTAGTGTCTGACTGTAAAGTTTTCAGGAAAGATACGTGAAAAAAGTGAGAAGGAGGGCTCGCACTCAATGCATCTTCATTGTTTGTAGTGCAGGCAAATTGGAAATGGGAATGAGCTGCTTGAGCAGTTCATAATGGGTAGGGATAAGAGGAGAGACCAGAATGAGTGCTAATGAGTTGGGAATCTGTTGCAGAAAGCCTGATAAGGAAGAGGAAGTTACATGGAGTCTTCTTTAGACAATCAAAAAAAAATCCTCACAATTGCAGATCTCTTCACTATCTGCTCAAAGGGCTGTGTACAAAAAATACAAGACATTTCTGGAATGTTTTGCAGAAAATTTCTCAATGCATATGATTGATGAGTCATATGGAACAATTGTTTCAGCTTTTAGTCACAAATCGTGAAAAACTGATAAGGGTGTTAAGGTCAAGAGCAGTTTTAACTGCAGTGACCATGAGAATGTGGAGTTTAAAATCCTGAGAGAATGAAGGAAATAGATGGTATGTAGCAAAACCAGAGACCTATGACACCTGTCAATTATGAAAACAATAATCAGGATAGAATGAATTTACTTTAAACACAATATATTCTACTGTTAGTGCAATCAAAACTAGAATGTTAGCATCTTATAACATTATGGTGTAGCCACACATAAGATTTTTGTGCGTGTGAGCCATGTGAACACCAAAAGCACAATGATTTGTGTAGTTGCATTCAGAATAAATGGGAAAACATGTCAACAGTGACCCAAGTAGCAGAATTTGCAAGACAAAGAGAAAAAAAGTAAGACAAGTGCAAAAGGACAAAATTAAGCAGAACATTTTGTTGAAAACAGAAGAAAGATAACTGGCAAAAGCAGCAAGAAAATAAACAACTTTAGCAGCAAAAGGATATGGCGGACAGAATATTCCTAACACTTGGGAACTTCTGGATGTCTTTGCTATTAACCCTCAGCTATTCAGGTTGGAATTTCTGTGAACATATGTAGACATTTACATCTGATTTTCTAAAGGATAAAGAAGACAGATGAATCCCACTTTTGAAGTGCTTATTTCTCCATATTATTTATTAGGAAGCTTAGATGTCAACATCACATCATATAAACCCACCTTAAGAAATAATTGAGTCTCAAAAGATACAGAAGGTTTGACAAGGGAAGAGACAAAGGACACTTGAGGGCTCATTATACATATTGAGTAAAAGACAGGAATATTTTCCACTCCAATCCCAAAACAAAACAGAACAAAACAAAACAAAGCAAAACAAAAAGAAATGGACAGGATCTGTTTGCTGTCGTTATTTTGCAAGAAAAGTTCTATTCTTATATGTGTAAAGCATAAATCATCTGTTGTTCTATATCCAGTAGAGTAGGGTTAACTTTTTGGTTAAGCTGAAGAGTTGGATCTAAAAGAACTAATGATGCAAAATTCCTGAAAAGAATACTTGCCTCTGGGTGAAACTGTAAACAAACATTTCAAATATCTTCAAAAACTCATTGGTATTCATCACACATTGGGCAAAATAAAAACAGACAGTGATTTGTACTGAATCAGGCCTTTCAGGCAGTAGAAGAACAAGCAGAGAAGCAAATAGAAGTACTGAAGTTAATTTCCCGACTAGAAAATTAAAAGTTTTGACAATAATAGATTTTTCTGGCAACTCCTTACCTGTTTATCAGTTTTGGAGAACTTATTGAATAATTGATGACAAACAAGTGATTTCTGTATTGTTCATCACTCATTTAAATAACACTTTATTCTCATGTGTGTATATATATGCACATTAGACTGCTGCTCTTTAATGGTAACAAATGGTGGTGATATGTAAAGCAGATTGTTTCCTAATGTTTGTAGAGGTATCCGAAAAGTGACATTTTAGCACTGCTATGAACTCAAAAGTCTTTATGAAATGAAGCTGGGAAGTCCACTTGATTTTACTTTGTTGAATGTGCTGAATGTTTGTCTTTCAAAGCATGTGGTTGTGCCATTCATTCAACACAGCTGAGGGTGTGTCTGTGATCAAAGATTGAAAGTGAGTCCTCTTTTCTTCAAGTAAGTCTGTTCTGTAGCCTATGCACTTGCTTGAAACCATTTTGATTCTAATGGAGTCTTGTGCAAAGGCACCGGTTACATCCATTACAGTTGTTTCTAGAGCATTGTACCTGCAAATGTTTTTATTTTAGAAGTATTTATACTGAGAACTGCATACATTTGATGTTGAGCTATAGAGGGTTCTAGACTGCCCCAGAAGACGTGGCTCTCTCTCCTAGGTTAATGAAAAAAGGATGTATTCTATCACCACCCACATATTTCCTTGATAAGCCGGGTCGTTTGCTCCCTGAGAGTAGACTCAATAAGCTGGGTCGTTTCCTCTCTGAGACTGTGCTCATGCGAGGTGGGGTGGTACTCCTTATCTCAAGCATGATAACTATTCTGGCCAACAGCAAGCACCACCCATCCTGAGTGGATTATCTCTGTTAATGGCCCATTACTGAACCGGATAAACACCAACCAACAGAACGTCAGAAACCGTTTGCTCCCTGAGACCAGGCTCATGTGAGCCCATTACCCAACCAACCAATAGAACGTCAGGAACAACCCCTGCCATTGTGGAAATCCCCACCCCTGGGAGAAGCACAGGCTAAGGAAACACAACATAAAAGCAGGCTTTAGGATGGGAGAAACTGCTGGACTGGAAAACCAGACCACTGGACAACCAGACCACTGGACAACCAGACCACTGGACAACCAGAGGATTCCGGACAACAACCACCACCGGATACTCAGCGGACCAGGCCTTTCTATGGGACTACTGCTTTCAACAGCACTGCAACCACTGGACAACCAGAGTTCCAGACTTTTAACAGGACTGCAACCACTGCCAGGTTGTACCGTGGCTCTGCCAGTTTAAATCCGTGTTTTTCTGTATTCCTGCATTTATTTTAACCTTTCTATTAAAATTGTAATTCTGACCTAAAATCTCTCTCGAGGTATTTGTGTGGGGTTAATTTCCCTCGCTGGTTTACAGTCAAACCAGCACACTCTCCTGTATTGTTAAATACAGCCCTTCAGTCAAAATTTTGTTTATCACTTTGTCTCTTTATTAGTTTGATTACTGCTTTATCCAGCATATTGGATGCCTTTTTAATGCTTCTATTCAGTGTTGGGGACCATCTCCATTTTCTTTATCTTCTTAATAACACTTCTGTTTAACCTCCTCATGTCCCTTCAATTAAGCATTCTTTCTTTTGCATTTTTTGTTACTCTTGTGTTTTGAGACTTGTTTGTTTTGTTTTGTTTCCAGAGTTGGCTTCATTAGTAAATCAACATACTTGATTGGGAGCTAAATTAATTTAGCCAATGAGACAAGTGATTATACAAGGCTTATTTTGTGTTCTGCTAATGTCTCCTGTGGACTCCCTACACTGCAAGGGAGCTTACAGTGTAGGGCAGAAATACCCTTCCAGAATTTCCCCACTTTAATGCTGCTGAGAGGTTATTCTGAAAAAGCAATAAAGCTAAGAAGCAGCCTATAAGATCAGGTAAAGCTGGAAAGAAGATACACTGGGTTATAATGTGGGACTGTCAGTAGGTTTTTAACTGTTAAAATGTCATGTCATGCAAGTTAAGGTTGCCCTACCAGCCTGTAATTGCATTCTATCTTATCCTGATATCAAAATTCACTTTCTAAAAAAATTACTTCCTATGACTAGGTATTATCTTGTTGATGATTGTGTTTCTTCATGACTTTCTTATATGTCCTATTGATATAAACACTATTGTTTGGTCTCTTTCTGTTACTTTCTCCCTTCACATAGTTCATTACACGAGTCATACCAGTAAACTTTCTAACTATGGCTAACAACCCACTTTCACAATCAAAGTAGTCAGTGCTACTTCAACTTTTTCTAGTAGTTTGATTAATCAAGAGAGAATCAAAGGCAAATGAAGAATATCTGGAATAAGGAAAAAGAATGTGAGCTGTTTGTAATCTCTGTCTAAATGCTTTTCTTACATTTCATGAATATTTTATAAGTGGTTGATGTTTTATTTCCTTTGTTTATTTGCATTTCTCTTTTTTCTGAAAAAAGAAAACAACAAAAAATCCACAACAAATCAGTTATTTCATGGGCAATTTAAATGTACTATGCTATTGAAAAGATATGCAGCGTGCTCTCCTCATGAGACTTGATTTCCTTTTGCTTGGGTTTTTTTGTTTCCATTCACAAAAAAAAAGAGGAAAGTAATTCAGAGTGAAATTTTCTGGTTGTGCTTTGTGTCCAAAACCAGTTCAGCATTCAGAGTGGATCACTAAAGCAATTCTCCTATGATTTATGCATCCCCCTCTGCACTGGTGACCTATTCTGTGATTATAAGGAATCCATTTCCATGGTCATGAGTGGTTCATATGGTTGCATAATAAGACATATAGTGATATTATAGACTTCAGTTCAACACTTCTCAGACTTACTATAGTGCACCAAATCACATAATCTCTGTAGAGAAGGTAGATTTTGTAAAACTGTGTAATATAACTATATTATGGTTCAGGTTGGAAGGGAATTCAGGTAGCATGCTCAGACATTGTCTCAGTAGTCTCACTGGGTCCTGTCCTTGCCTTCACTACTTGCATATATACCTTCAATGGCTGAATTTTGTCAGAAGACACTTGATCATAGCCCTTCAACTGCTGGCTAGCTCCTCCTGTTTGTTCCCTGTGCGCATGCATTAAAATACATGCATTCCAGTTTTGCTGATTTCCCAGAGAAGGTATGAGAAGTTTCACCTCTTATGCTGTCTTATAGATCTTTCCTTATTTGTGTGTATACACTTGCAGTGAGCCCCTTTCAGCCCTGTTTCATAGATTATGGGGTTTCTCCTTTTTATATCACCCTGTTCAATTTGCTTGACATTAAAATATGCAGCAAAGGGAATATCATAGCAGAAGATATCAAGGTAATTCTGTGGGTAATGAAGAGTTCAGTTATCTACAACATTAACATTGTGGAAAGAGAAATGAAGATAAGGTAGTAGAAAAGGCATGATCAATGACAATCAGGTACAAATGTTTGTAAAGGATCAAAGGCAATGGAAAAGAACACATCCAAATTTTTGCACCCTCATCAAAATTTAGGGGAGGTCTGGGGTGTTGCCCAGATTGTTCCCACTACCTAGAGCCTTGACCTTGGCTATCCTACCACAGTGCTCGTCACTCCAGCAGGACACTGCAAACAACCAAATCTCTCATTTCCTCAAAGTGAAATCATGTAGGTCTTGAGTAGGAGTTTAGTCCTTCTGTGGAGAACACCTTTTTTTTAAGTGTTCATGCTTCAGCAGATACTACATAATTTAAGACTTATTTAAGATTTTTATTTTTTTAACTGCCTATATTCTCTGTATTATTTTGACCCAGATCACTGTGTTCAGGTCACAAATGACTAACTTCTCTGCTTCACCTTCCTGTTCTGTTCTGGCCTTAGCCCTTCAATATGTCTTGTGCTGCATGATAATTTGTTAGTATGTGGGAAGCCAGAAATAAACTATAGCTGCTACAAATGCTGTTTAGTGGAGTGTTACTTTATTACTAGGAAGCCAATAACAAACAAGAATGAAAATCTTCTTTCTTTGAGAAAACTGGCAACACTTATGGCTTCTTTAGGGTTTTATTATAAACTCTGAGAACGTAAAACTGGAGTTATTATTCTGGAGATTAAAAAAAAAAAAATACCTGCAACTGTAATACCATAGGATAGCCAGGAATTAAAGGCACAATTTTAAATCATTCAGCTCTAACTGAGCCTGTAAAACAGCTGTCCCGGATGAGTATCACAATTACTCTACAGTTATGCTACCTGGCTCTTTTCACTGCTGGATTGTTTGACCTAACCATGTAATACTTCTGAGACAGTATTTTCTTTCAATCAACTGAAACAAAAAAAAAGCTAGTAGATGATGCTGGCTGGAGGAGTCCTTGTAGGAGGATGCCCAGCGTCTTTCCTTTTCCTTGCCTGAATCCGCACAGTGTCCTTCCTGGCACTGTGTCCCTGCAAGGTTTGGCAGATGCTAGCCTGTGCTGGCCCCTCTGAGGAGGGTGCACACCCCAACCTGCCAGAGATTGTTGGCATGCATCTCGGAGGTAAAGGATTGAGAGGGGTCTTCTGTATTGGTTCCAGATAGTTTAATCCCTGAAGAGTCCAGGGACAGAAGACAAGGGAGAGCTGAGGGTCCAGGGATTTTATACAGAAGGGAAAAGGGGAGGAAATGAGGAAAACAACCAATAGGGAGCAACCAAAGGGGTGGAAACATATAACAGACAACCAATGGGGATTACAAAGAGGCGGGATTTAGGACAGAGAGCCAACAGGGCGTCGAGGAACATAGAACTTTTCAGATGGGGGGGGGATGTTGTCTCAGACTTCGATGCCGCCCTCAGATCCACCCTCATTGGTCCATTGGAGGGCAAGCACATGATGGGCATTAGTCTGCTACAGCCCACGAGTGGGCTGGGCCACCGCAACAAGCAGAGAGAGAGATGACTCAACTGGGAAATTGAACATATTCAAAGTCATGATATTGTCCAGGCAATTCAACGTCACTGATTTTGAAGAGAATCTATTGAAATAATTTAAACTAAATGCTTCACTTTAAATTGCTCAAAGCTATGGTAAGGTCAAACCTAGCCTCAGTGTCTTAGGAACCTTGGGAAAGATTCTTCACCCAGAGGGTGCTTGGGCACTGGAACAGGCTCCCCAGGGAAGTGGTCACAGCACTAGCCTGACAGAGTTCAAGAAGCATTTGGACAAGTCCCTTGGGCACATGGTGTGATTCTTAGGATGTCCTGTGCAGGGCCAGGAGTTGGGCTCAATGAATCTTGTGGATCTCTTCCAAGCCAGGATATACTATGTTTCTACGCATTTCAAGAATAACTTGGAAAAGGAAAGAAGAATAAACAGAAGAACAAGCAGAAGAATAAACAGAAAAAAATGTGAAATTAATGAGAAGAAAGAATGCATAGAAGCAAAACATAAAGCCCCCCAGTGATAATAAATAACATTTGTGTGCACTTTGTTTTGCTTAGATTTTTCATCATCTGTCAGAATTCCTAGCTAAGTGATAGAGTGAGGAACCTCCCCATTACAACAGGTCAAATGGTCTCCAGGAAACATAACTTTCCAATGAAAAAGGCCAGATATATAACAATGAAATAAATTTGACAATGTTTATAATCTATATATTAGCTTTCACCTCCCGAATCATATCTGAGAAAATATAATCCTATAACACTGTAGAAAAACAGTGAACTGTACATATTGCAGTTAAATGAAACAGAATAAGGATTGAAACACACTGCTCAAATGTCTGTTCAGTCAAAGCACTGTGTATTCAAAACTAGCATTTATTTTTAAATGAAGGAAAAATGCAAGTAAAGAAGTGGAAAAAAAGAAAGCAAAGAAAAATAAGGTGTCATGGAGGATAGGCAGAAATACATATTGTTCCTTGAAACTTCTGAGAGCAGAAAATATTAGTTCACACAAATGTGTGAGGGTGTCACACATTTACAGAATTAAAGTGAGAGCAGTCTTTTGGACATTCTTTTATTGTGTAAGAGAAAGGATAAGTGAGAGAACTACAATTCTGTATAAGTAATATTTTTAGGAGCTTAGGAGCCACTAAAAACAAGTACAAAAAAAACCTGAATAAAAATAGGTTCCACAAATACATAAAAGAAATGTTCAGAGGACAAAATTAAAGAGTACAATTAAAAACATAATAACAGGAGCAGCCATTTGTTTACATGTTGCTCCTAAGATTTATCATGCATGAGAATTGTTGTCTGGCATAAAGAGAGATCAGATGAAAAGAGTTTACATAAAATATGAAAATAACTTTTTCTTAGTGGTCCAGACTGGCAGGTACAACCTTGCAGCACTACGTGGCGGAGGAGAGAGGAGACATTCATCATTTACTGCTCAGTAATAAAGACAGCAAGATGAAGAACCCCATAGGAATACTCTTATAGTTTGAATTGCTGTACTTCTTAAAGGAAAGGATGATGTGTAGCATTTCTCTTCAGACAAGTATGAGCAGTACCCCGGTGGTCATTTTTAATGCTTATCTGTACCAAGTAGCATTCACATACTAGCTGAGAAATAGTCACCACTGTGTGTAAGAAAATATTCAGCCATATTCATATGCCGTCTTAATTTAAGAATCAGCTCAGAGCAAATCTTGATGGAGGACATATAGTATCTTTAGGGCTGAGTAAACCAAGAAAAGTAGTTTTGTTTGTTTGTTTCCTGAGTAAATGGTTCAGGGACATTCTGAATCACATGGTTTTTTAGAACACCTCTTATCAGCTGTGTGATGATAGAAAACTCCTGCCTGTCCTATCTTTCATGACTTTTTCTTACTTTTTTTTCAAAGATTGACACTGTTATTATCTACAATATCTCTGGCAAAAAGTACCAGAGGCAAATCATTCAAGAAAAGTGATTCACATGTTTTAAGCTCCATCATGATACTCTCAAGTTCTTGCACCGTATGACCTAACATACACTGATTTGAGGTTCACTGTCTATGTAAAGATCCTGATTTTGCAAGTGTGTATCATGTATGTCTCAGACATCTTTTGTTTAAACTGAAGAATCCCTTTCCGTTCAAGAGTACTCATCAAATTGTTGTTGCTTCACTTTTTTTTTTAATCTTCTCCTGTATTGCTGAAGTGGCTGAAATCATATGTAACCAAGATAGAGGTGATGCAAGTGTTTCTTTTCATAATAATGCTCTTTATTTTGCTCACTTTTCATTTGATAATAATTTATAGTATTCTATTCATCTCTTTGGTTACCACATCCTAATCAACCGATATTGTAAAAGAACTATGTAGTCAACATCTTTTCTATGTTGCCAAGATTTGTAAATGACAGTACATTTAAATGTGTCCCAGCTGATTAGCTCAGTTGGTTAGAGCACGCTGAGGTTGTGGGTTCAATCCCTGCAGGGGCGGGCCATTCACTTAAGAGCTGGACTCAGTGATCCCTGCAAGTCCCTTCCAAATCAATATTCTGCAATTCTGTGAGGTACACATTGGAAACAATAGGCTAAAAAGAGTTATATTATTGTCCTGAGAATTTATCTGTAGCTTTCATAGCATTGTTTTTTCATTTTGGCATGTTGCAGAGCTTAAATATAGTAGGAATATACAAGTTTTTTACAAACTTGTTTTGTTTGGTTTTTCTAATTAACTGCTAAACTCAAAAATACAAATTTAGGCTTCAAATTTTAATTTGCATTGTAACTGAGTTTTATCTTTCAATTGGATAATGAGCGAAATACCTTATCTACAAAAAGTCCTATCTGTGGTCCACAGCTGTGATAATATTAGTTTCTCCGGGAACTGATTAGATAGTGTGAAAATATTGAAATATATTGTCATGTATAATGTAATGTAAAAAGAATAAGAAATAAGTTTATGAAATAGAAAATGAAAGTGAGATCAGATCTAATTTAAACTTCTATCATGCATGAAAACTGTAGCTGTCTTTTTGAAATTATATTGCTTTCAAAGGTTTTCTTGATCTTCACTATCTAATCAATGGGCACATTTAAGAAAGTGTCATAGGGAGGATTATATTCACCTGACTTTCTTACCAAAATTCATCAGAGACTTTTTCCTTTTGGAGGCTTAAAAATGTATCTACCCGTCTCTGCTGAATTTAGAGCAGAACTTATGTCTTAGTTTTAAGTGTTTGCTAGCAGTGTAAGTAGAGGAGCAGAGCTTACTCTTTCATTTCACTTCTTTTAGCACAATGGAAATAGATATGGTGTCCCAGAAAGTAAGCTTAGTACAAGAATGGACTTTATCCTACTTAAATATGAGCATCCATGTTAAGATGCTTATGGTTTGTCATACTTATCTTAGATACAATTTTTTTTTTTTTCTTATAAAGACAAAAATAGGTGATTTTTTCCCCCAAGTCAAGGTGTCAAATACATAAATCCAGATAAACAACAACTACAGATTATTTCTTAGGAACTTACTATGTGAGGAAAGAGATCCTACTGCTAAGCATATGTGAAAATATGTTCCTTTTGCAAAAGCTTAACTACTCAAAGAGATCTAGTCTCGACTAAATGATGAGCCTTAGAATTGATTTTCTTTTTCTGTGTACTGGGAGAAGAAATGCATGTCTTTTCATCAATTGGTGCTTAGGGTATCTGGCAGACAAAATTTAGGAGCAAGCTAGGCAGAGCAGAATGTTTATTGCTACTTTAAAAAAAAACTTCTTACAAAATTATGCATTGAATTATATTTCATGCAGCAAAAAATACACATTTAAGCACCATCTACCAAGCATTGAAGAATTATTGTCTAGATAATACTGCATTTCTTAAAGACTAGAATTTGTTTAGGAATTTTCCATAAGCATAACAAAGTTGATAATCATAAATGTGCCTCAATGAGTGCATTGTGTACCTGTTTCTATACAATCATTCTTTTGATTCACTGAAAGATTACCTTGCTCAAACAGCACTTAGCTTTCACATATGAAACCTGATATGTTCAGAGTCACATGTTGCCAGAGATTTGTCAAGTATATTTCTTTGGGCAGTTATACAAAAGAATGATTATTGCTATTGTGCTTTTATTGCACAGCTCCACCTCTTTCCCATCTGATTTGTACTCCATGGTGTAGCACAGGTGTTACTGACCTTTTAAGAAAACAGTAGAAAATTGGTTGCAAGGCTGTTACATTCACAAATTTATCTTGAGTATGTCCTAGGTTATAGTTCCTGCATGTAACAAACACCTAAGTGAATTTCAATCTCTCTTTACTTGTTTCTCTTTAAGAAGTAAGACTGTATTCCTTTCAAAAGAACCTTTAGTACTTTTCACTAAGTATCAATATGTTTATGTTTCCCTTCCAGATTACTTTTTAGATGAGTGCTGGTCATTTGTAATTTTCCTAGATGTAGTCCAGTTTACAGCAGAGTAAAAATGAGAGGGGAATGCATTGCTTAAGAGTTACTGAGATTTTGGGAAAGTACAAAGAATCTGATTAGTGGTGAACCAATTCAGTAAGGGGGAAGAAGACAATAAAAAAACCCCTAATTTAAAAAAAAAAAGTGAACAAATGTCTGAACACTGAGAAGTCCTGAATGCAAAAGAAAAGTTTACTTAAAATAATTTATTAATGCATTAGTGTGAATATAATAGCAGCTATGAGGGGTAAAATTTAAAAATAAAACAAAAAGGCTGAAGAAAATTATAATCACAGATTTAACTGGTCTTCTGGTAATCACATTATACACAGAAAGAACATTTTGGAGAAAAGCATGCACTGCAAAATTAAGAAAAGCCTTAACAAACTTAAAGCCCCTCTGAAAGTTGAACAGATCTTCCTGCTGGTGTTGCCCCAAGCCCCAGCACTGAACATCCTTCAGTGCAAACTGCATTATGAAACAACATCTTTTGTGTAATCCTAGGCTTTGTTTCTTTATAGCAAACCCCAAAGTGAAATTCAGTCTTTACTGCATTTGACTCTTCACCGTCAACAGCTACAGTGGATCTACACATAGCCCTTAATGCAGCTTTAAATAGACACAGTGAAAGAAAATAAACTTTATTTCTATACTTATCTGATATCCAGATGAAATGAGATATGAAAGAATATTATACCAAAACCTAAACCAAAATATTAAGCACATGCATCATTGGCATAATACACATTTTCTTCAAATGTTTTTGAAGTCAGAAGTCTTACCATTGACCTTAACAGTTTCGTAAACTGTTCCCAGATTATTAGTTTGTTCTTGCTATTTGATGGGATATTCAAATGTCATATGAAAGCTGTAAACAGTTTATCCACACTTATTAGAATGCTCTTATACAGGAAATTAAATTGCGTTCATTAAAGCTGCGGTATTATTGTCAAGGATTTGTGTTTTCTGCAATAACCACAATAATATTATGGAACTTGTCATAAATAGGTAGCTGATTCTGGGCTGTTGTTGGCAATTGTTAGTAAATTAAAAATAAAACCTGCAAATATTGGTGCCAGTTGCAGCCAGCTACTATATGTTTACACAGCTGTTGTGTATGTTAGTAGAAATGACATGATATCTCAAGATTTCTTCTCCATGTTTTCAACACTGGGCTTATTGAAGACAGAGAAAGTATGTCAATTCACTGGTTTAGAGTGAGCTTACCCACTTCGAAAAGGCATTATGACAAAACAAAAGCAGAAAACCTAGATTCTCATCAGTATTGCTATTTTTTGATCCCAAATAATAAATAGCTAAGTACTTACATGTTTGCACAAGGCAAATTTCTGCAAGTCTGCTTCATTGGTTAAATTGTCATTTCATTCCTGTGAGTAGCTAAGCAGAAAAGAATGGAAACCTTAATTTATGACGGAGTGTTCTTGGACAATTTTCTCTCAAAAGTTAGCCAAAGAAAAGATATGCAAGTAAAGACCTTAAGAAAAAAAATCCCTCCTTAACCAAATGAAAATAAAAATGGTAGAGTTTTTGTCTTCATCTAGTCAATATTTCATGAATTATATAACTCAAATTTGTGGTGTTATTTTTGTTACTTACCCGTTTTTTTTAAAATGCATTTTGTGTACCAGTTCAATAGAGACCTGTGCATTAGTAATAATATTATTTTGATCAGGTATTGTATGATAAGCCACCCTTGGAATCTAGTGATTATAGAAAAGAAAATAATTATAAATTATCATTGATGAATTTTTAATTTATACACAAGTTTGCTCCTTGCAATACTCTTTTACCATATCAGTTCCTCCTTTCCCTGCTATCCTTGATATTTTTCTTCTTGAGTTAGAAAGCTGCTAAGGACTACAAAGATTCGTATTACCTGTATCACGTCTTATTCTCAGCCTAGCTTTTTTCACAAATACCTGTTCAAATTCATTCATGCCTTTCAAGCTTTCAGAAAAGAAAAGGCTGTACAGAGTTAACCTACAAAGAGTGCTATAAAATTCTCGTTTTCAGGAATGACCCGTTTTGCCTGTATACCTTCCCGGCACTCCAAATAAATTCCAGGCAAACATCATTTGGAGAGTAGAAATGAGACACAATATGATGGAGAGAGTTGTTTTCACAATTTCCACCCTGGATTTTGTTATTGTTTTAAAATGTTCAGATTTACTTTTTTGAATGTTCATTTTGGCAAGGGTTTGAACATCTGCATCTGATGATGTTGCACAGACCATGGTGAGACGATAAAAGCAGGGGTGTGTCCTGCAGGCTCCTCAGGAACTGAGTGGATAACTATATGTTTCAGGTTTCTTAGATTCCAGTCATTAGCAGACATATTTCAGACTTTCAATTCTAGCTCCACAGTTACCTTCACCTCAGTATTTAAAAAATGTCATATGTTTTCTGGATTCAGAATACAAAATCACCTGCCTTCCATATATTTATCATGCGTCTGGTGGGCTGAGGCTTATTTACCTGAATCTTTCAATTTTCATGTTTATGGCTGTTAGAACTTGTCTCTGATTTATCAGTAGTCTAAAGTAGATATGTGAAACCTGTAAAATTCCTGACCTTAATAAAAAAATAGTTTTGCCACTGAGTAGAATGAAAAGCAACTCCTTTATTACATAAGTTTGTGGAGCCTTCTAATAAGTTTTTTTTCCCATCTATCTTTCTCTCTCTCTCTTTCTCTCTCTTTCTCTCTCTCTCTCTCTCTCTCTCTCTCATAATAGAGTAATTCAGAAGAAAATATGTGTTTCTTCCCCGTGTAACCACTTTCCTTAGAAGTTTAGAAAAAAAAGCAAGATCTTCAAGTGCATGTGCTAGCAGGCAAAATTTAGTGAAAAAGCTATCATCCCTAATAACTTTGCTTTCTTCTAGAGCAAGATGAATGGCAGATGTCATAAAACTAGCCTTGGAGAAAATAATTAAGAATGGATCTTTTATTGCCATGTTATGTTTAGTTTGTGTATTCTGTTCTAGTGAACAGACTGACATATCCTATAATGCATCTCAACAACTTTTCATTGACTTATCATTGCACTTTCATCACCTCTGCTCTAATAGCATCAGAAAAGGTACAATGCTGCCTGAATCCAGCTTTACAAGTATATCACCGAGTTTGGAATTAACATGTAATGACCTAAATGTTATAACAGAATGTTTAATGATTAAAAACCCACCTCGTACACTTTTTCATTAAACAGGGAAAAGCTTTAAAAAAAAGAAAACAAACCAAGAAAACAACCAACTAAAAAACAAACTACATCATATATACTATCCTACATTCTTTCTTTCTTCTTTTACAAATAACAACATGCTTAATTACCTAGACTTCTCAGGAGTTCAAATGTTTTCTGCTTACATAAGTACCAGACCTAAATATAGACAAGAATTTTCATCATATAATTGTTAGGTTAATTGTAGACTGCTGAAGCATAGCGTACAAAATTATCTCTCCCCTCCCAGATGTTAATCTGAAGCTTGCTCATTTTTCTCTTTTGTTATCTAGATCACTGGAGAGTGCCCAGGATGTCATATGTTACTTGATAACTCCCAATATAATGTCAAAGATCATAGCAAATTACCTACACCACCTCTACAAAAAGCCTCACTGAGCATCAGAAAGTCAGCTATTGAAAAAAGTGTCTGTATGCATTGCCTTCATAGTGTGGACCTATTGCTTATCAATCTATGACTGCATCTGGATTCTCTTACTCCTTTGCAATATTCAAAAAATTTCTTTTAAGACTAAGGATGAGTTAGCACTCACTCTAAACAACTAGACTCCACAAGCAATAAAACAAGTGAAGCCTGTTCTCCAAGAACATTTTCTTTGGTAGTTGGGTTCCCTGCTGTCCTCTGAGGTATAGAGATATCACATTTCCTTTTGGGAACTTCAGTGCCAAATATGTGGAGCTCATTATGTAGTCTCTGCTCAGCTGGGTGGTCTTTACTTTAGCCAGCCACGAAAGAAGAAAATCACTGAAAATCACAAAATTATGTAAAATTGATTGATAGGAATTTCCATTTCTCTAAGAAATCTACTTAAAATATATGCTTAGTAGAGGATTTAGTAAAAAAAAAAGGTAAAGCATGACATATAAACAGCATTAACATATACCTCATTACAGCTGTATCTCCAGTTCCTGTTGGTAATGAACAAGTTAACATATGAAATCTTTTTTTTGCCTCAGATTGAAAGCAGTAATAGTTTCAACAGTGAAGGTCTGTAATCCATATAATTTTTTGACTGACGTTGTAGAGAGCTATTAAAGGAATATGAAATTATTCCATATTAGCATTTCTTATTCAGATCTGGTACAAAATAACATTCGGCTTTAGCTTGCAAAATTGAAATGCCAGCAGACAGGAGGATAAACTCTTTTTTTTTTTCTTTTCTTTTTATTTCTTTAGCCCTGGTGAATGTCAAGGTCTATTTATGCTCCACTGCAAAATCTCTAAAACTTTAAATTATGTTCTTTTTAAGATTTTTGTATTTTATATCTTCACAAGTGAACAAACCCCCCAAATACCCTATGAAAATGTTGTTAACATGACGAGTGGCATTGAGTGCACAGCAGCACACAACTTCCTATCTGTAACCACTGCACATTCAGTTACAAAGAACTATGTTAGTCCACTCCTAGCTTTTCAAATTTAAGGTTTTGGTTTGGTCTGGTTTTTTTTTATTTTTCTTGTTGTTGTTTTGGTGGTTAAAATTTTTAGTGACTCCTGTACTTGCTCAGACACTAAATTAATAACACACTAGCAGTTTACAGTTAAACATTTTTAAAAACAATAAATTATTTCTCTTCCTTGATGTATAAATATATTAAGGGGGTTTTAATTATTAATTTTGGGGGAAGGGAAGTAGAGAAGAAGCAGCAAAAGATGAGAGAGTTTGTCCTCTGTCATGTTTAAAAAATAAAGTAGAGGTTTAATTCAAATTAAATGCCATCAAATTAACAAAATAATGAAATTATAACTATTGAGCATTAAAACATTAACTACACTGATCTAGGAGCTGTCAGTTGCAGTCACCTGGGAGATTTTGTAAAACATACAAAGAAAATCTGCTATCATGTTTAAGTTTTCATGAACTAGAAACAGAGAGCTTATGTATTCTGAGACATATTAAATAACATGTTGTTTATGTCAGTCCTTACTTGTAGGTGTCTAATGGAAAAAAAATCCAGTTGCTAGTTTTTGTTTGGTACTTCTCAAGCCTTGTAAGATTTAACGAATTTTGGGGAAGCAGAAAAGTGCAAACTCTTTTCTCTGGAATGATACAGAGAACAAACTGAACATGGGGACCATCACTTCAGAAAGCAAGGTAGTAAGCACAAATGTGAGGACAGGAGAAAAGATGGGCCAAAAAGAATGAGAAGGAAATTGAAGGTAAGGTTCAATGTTAATGGAAAGTAATTAATTTTAAAAATTAATTTATGTAATTCTGTCTCATATAGCCCTGAGATTTAGGTGGTAATATTTTGAAAAAATAAGAAAATAAAAATTGAGAGAAACTTGGAGCATCTTCATATTTCTATGGCTGATTTCCAAGTATGATTTCTTTACTCGTTCTACATGCAGATACTAACCTTTTTATTAATTTTTTCTTTACTCGGTTAAAGTTATTACAGTTAGGGGGGTTTGCTTGTTTATTTTTTTGGTTTTCCTTTAGACTATACTACTATCAAGGAAGAGCTGTGCTTTAAATATTTTATTCTGGAGCAGAAAAAATTGTAGCAGAAAAAATTGTAGCAGAAAAAATGTACGAAATCGTACCCTATTTAATATTATCTGAATAGTAAAGAACATAATTTTTTGTGTTAACCATATTTAATTGTGTAAACAATATTTAACTCAGACATCAAGAGTTTTATGTTTCTTTGTTTAAACAGATCATGCAATCTGAACATTTCTAGTGCTTGTGCTTTTCCATCTTCTACTTTTACAGTTATTTAACTATTAAGAAGGCTGACTGAACAGTCATTCTTCCATTAGGAAACTGAGGAATAGTCATACTGAATCAAAGTAAAACCTGTTCACACTTTAACTGTTTCCTGAGAGCAGATGCTACTGAATTTACAAGAGGGAGAAAGAAAGAGAATTTCCATTAGAAATTGTGGAAGGATTTTGTTGCCATAAAAGGTAATTGTTTCTTCACCTTTAACATTTCAGCTTGTTTTATGCTTTGTGCATGATTGATTGAATGTAATAATTTCGTTAATTTCTTCTGTTTGTGCAAATTTTCCATCTTGCATTCTTATAAAAAACGATTTAAATAAGATTGTCACTTACGGAGTAAAAAGGAGCAATCAACCATCCCTTGAATTTTACCTTCCTGAACACTGCTTTAGTCTCATTTAGAAAACATTTCTCCAGCTTCTCAAACAATGACAAACGAAAGTAAAGAAAGGTAAGGTAACAATAACTTCTCATACTGGAAGACATGATCCACAGATGCTTCTACAGCACAATAGCTGTCAGGAAAAAATATCACAGCTGGCATGTCATTAGTCTAAACAGACATGTTTTCTTATTTCCTGATGAAGTCAAAAAGTAGTTTCTCGAGAACTGTTAATCATTAAATAATCATTAAATAATGTACATAATCATGACAAGCTGGTAGAAAATGGTTATGGCAGTATTAATTTTTGACAGGTTTGCAGTTCTCAGTCTTTTTTAAAGGAGTAGGTGAAGATAAACTACATTAAAAACCAAAAAATTAGGACACAATAAACCAAGAATGATAAAAAAAACAGGCAAGAGGCTTTTACATCATCAGTATTTCCTTCTAGTCCCTGTCAGAGCAAAACCAGAAAAGATGAAAATGTGTTTCCAGTTTATGCTGAGAATCAGCTGCATTAGTAGCCCTGTGCATTTTAACAAAGTATAGGAATATTGGCTTATGCAGGGAAGAAGCATGATCTAGCCTTTGCAAAGCTGAGCTTTAAACTACCTTAGTGTATGTAGCCAAACCACTTTTTGATGTTGATTACCTACATGGCAGGTATTGGACCAAGTTTGGTATTGTTCTTTTCTTACTACTCCATAATTCATTTCAGAAAACAGAAAGTGATAAAATTTGCAAAGTAGGTATTGTTTTTACTTCTTCAGCTAGCATTAAGCAATATATAGTACATATGAGAAATAAAGAAAAATAATTGTCTTAGAACATCAATTGTAATAGAGTGTTTAATCTCAGGTTTTGTTTTGTATGTGGAAATAAAGCCATACTGTAAGAAAACACCAAATAAACAAAAAAAACCAACCAAACAAAAAGAACAAAACCACACAAACATACACAGATGACACTGACACGGCCAGGCACACAGATGGCCAAAGATGATGTACTGCCTTCAACAGCAGCCACACACAGTCACGAGCTCAGACAGCCGTGTCCTCTCCTTTCTTGTGTTGGTAGAGGCAGGAGGTGGCTAGTGCAGCATATACAGTATTCTCCAGGTTTACAATCATATGTTCACTCATGAATTTTCTGAGTACTGTCGGTACCAGCATGGGTCTTCTACCTGGCCCAGTGGCCCTGCCCGAATGACAGCTCTTCTTACCTACCCCAATGTCCCCTCAATTCGATGGCTTGTTTTGTTTGAAGACTGACAGGGAATATAAAGGCAAACCGCGTGGTTTGGGGAGATACAGACAGTCACACAGTCCCATCAGCTGACACCAGGCACACGGGACCTATGGTCCTTCTCCAGCCTCTGGTGCTGAGTCCTTCACCCGCCTCATTCACCCCAATCCTACCAGTAGCTGGTTTCAGAACTCTCCCTCTCCCTCTCTGTCTCTCTCTTTATTCCTGCCCCAGTGGCTGCAAGTTAATGGCCCCCATTATGCCCATTAGCTGACTCTGAGACCCCACAGGCTTCAGTAGCTGACACCACAGGCTGGGGTGCCCTTAGGCCCAGTCTGACTCCAGTAGCTGGCACCAAGTTTCACCCCCGCACTCACGTCTCACCAGCAGCTGACACTGAGTCCTTGCAGCACACACTCTCACACACACACCCCCCCCCACGCACCCACACCCACGTGCGGCACACATTGGCTACAGTGTTAATATGCAGGGAGACAGTTAAGAAACTATTTAACAGGAAAATGCAAGAAAACAGGCCAGACTGCACAGTGAGCAGAGAAGCATACTGACTGGCCACATTTTAAACACAATGTCCTCTTTTATGTTTTATGTTTCAATCTCTCTACCTCCACTCTTTGGTCCTCACTGCTCCTCCTTTCCACTGAACATTCCTTCATCACTTTGCACCTTCCTTCATCACTCCAATCAAATAAACATCCTGTATCCCCAGAATGGCAACCTTATGGGTTGCAAAATCCATGCTGCCCCTCTCTCAAATGATTCCTGCGTTTTGTTGATAGTCCATCAATTTGTGTATCTGACAGGGTTTCATTAGTTCCACTGTTGTTTTTCGGATCTGTGTCTCCATATGCTTTGTTTATTGCCTCCTGTTTTTCCATGTCATGCCATTTTCACATAGTCCTCAATCAGATGATCTTACTGACATCATGCTCACACTCCGCACGCTCTTACAAACTGACCTAACTGACCAAGTTTGTTTCTTTTATTGTATATGTTATCAGGTTTTTACCTCCCCCTTTTCCTTAACATCCCATTTTGACAAGGTTTTTAATCAGATACCCTTAAAGGAACATGTGTTATTTCATTACATGTGGTCTAACAAAAAAAACACCTCTAAAAAAATATTACTTTACACATATACTCTGTCTCACTTTTTATGTAATATGGCTTTACTGAGAGTGATGGATTTGTCTGGTAAAGATATAATTTCACTGACCGCCAAAAAGATATATGTACTATACAACCACAAGCAAAACTTTAGTTAGTAAACATCAACATGATGCCACTGGTACAGCTTTCATTGGACTTCATGCATTGGCAAAATTCTGTCTTATAATTATTTTTTTTTAATATCATCATTCCCATGATATTTAATGTGGAGATGAAAGTGCAATTTCCCTAATATATCAAAGGGTTCCTCATTATTTTTCTTATAGGTATTTCAGGTGACCAGAATAATTAATAAATGCCACTGAACCCGCCATGCAAGCTTACAAGGTAAACGATCAAGCACATCCGAAACCCCAAGGCAATGTGTCACTGGAATTTGACTCGGGATAAAAGTCTGAGCAGCTCCAGAATTAGAATTGACTGCTCTTCTGTCTGGGTATCAGAGTCCTCAACTAACATTTATGCAATCCCAATGTATTTATGAAGAGGAGGTTCATGACCCTAAGCATTATCTATTTTATTTTAAACACCAATGCACATCAATACTATGAATTATTCAGGATATACTGAATTTCAATGTGTGACTTAGGTCAGGCTCCAAGATCATCATGTTTAAAATTCAGACAGAAGCAGTGCTTGAGGGGATTGTAAGAGGAAGGGATAACCTCTGGATTAATGAATGTATTATTAAGGATTTTATCATCATCCTTTTTTTGTACATTCTGATCACAAGAATATGATAAGTACTGAAGTCAAAAAGGCTCAAATCCAAGCTTTTTCATGCCTTAAGAAAAATTCAGAAGTTACATCTTCTGTGGTCTCTCTGTATGCTCTTCAGAAAGATGATCAGTCCTTCTGTCTTCCTTTGAATTTAATATAATTAGCAGTGACATGTAGATCAATACAGCTTAAGCTCCCTCATTCTCTCACAGCTGTTAGTAAGAAGGACATTTAGAGATTTATAATTAGGAAGAAAAATTACTTAAGAATTCTATTTGTTAAAAATACATAATTTTATAATTATATAGTTTTAACAGCCACCGTCAGACTCAATAGGCTTAATATAACTTTAAGCCAGCAGTAAATCTGGCAGCTAGTTAAATTTATTTATGGTAACTTAGTCCATACTTGATAATTTTCTCACTCTTCTTATTTTTTAATCTTTTTTTACAAAAGTGTTAATTGTCCTGGATTTTCACAATATAACAGGAGGGCATGCTTGGTTGATAAGCTTCTTAAAACATTTTCGAAGAGCATTTTTGCTTTACACTGACATTAAAACTTAACTGTCATTCAAGCATAAGCTTTCTTTCCATCACAAACTTAGAAAGCAAATAAAACAGAAACTATATCGTGCTTTCAGTAGTGATTTATATTTAGATAGCTGCCTAATAAATAATAACCTTCTCTCGAACAATGTTTTCTAAATTCTGTCAGACTTCTTTTTACTCGATTGCTGTGTTTCTACTGTTGTGGAAACATTATTTTAGATTTCAGTGGATTTCTTAGTCACAGCCTGAAGAAAATGTGATGGATAATTACACTGCTTAAAAACTTAAACTCTGAGACTAGTCTCCCTATCAAGGGAGAGAGAAGACCAACCTATCAATGACTACTTCTGCACAATACTATCAATTACTAAGGGTGCACAACAGTAATTTCTTACCTTCATGTAAAATTAGCACATGGAAATGTTATTCACTTCCTTCCCCAGAAGTTTTGAGGAGAAAAGAAAAAAAATCCACATCCCCACTGTGGAGAATCAGCAACCCAAAACATGATTTGTGCCTCAGTAGACATACTTGATTATGGTCTAGATTATATTAAGAGATGTCAGAAGGGAACTTTATAGAACAAGATCCTTTCAAACAACTTGGTGTGAGGTGGTGAGTTATCCAGATGATGTGTTATTAATATGGTGCATACCTTCTAAATATGGATTTTAAAGTACTCACTGAGGATTGGAAGATGTTCTATGAGGACCAAAGGACAAGAATCTTACACTCAGAATAAGCAGAGAAGGAGAGAGAGAGAATCCAGAGTAAGAATATTGTTAAAAAAGTATTTGCCCATTAGTGGTAGATCATTATGTTTAATTTTCCATGAGAAAGATTGTGGTTTCACACCAGGAAAATGTTGCGGTGCTCTAGTCATCAAAGGAGCAGTTTGCCACAGAGTGACATTTCTCAGACGTCTCTCACTTTACGTTCCTCCTCCTCACAAAACCTTAAGCTTTGTAACAGGTTGGCTTGATTTGAAATCTCCTCTAACTATATTGTGATTTGTCAGTTTGAATTAGTCCCTCTGCTGAGATGTTTCATTGGTTTTCCCTCATGTATCCCTATTCTCGGATTGGCTAAGCTTTGTTATCCCTAAACCTTAAAACAGCAGAAACAGGGTCAGCAGAGGTCTCTCTGTTGTTCCCCTTCAAGATGTGCCCTGTCCTCCCAGGACAGAGAAGAAAACTTGGAATTAAGGCAACAGAGTTTCCACTCTTTCCTCCTTACTCTCGCTTGCTGCCTTGGAAACAGCTGCTGCCCGAAAGCAGCTGGGAAGTGTTTGTTGCGGACGGCTTTCAGACCAGAAAACCAGCATCGAGCGGTCGTTACGGGTTTCGAACCCTTCGCCGCGGTCAAGCCAATAGCCAGGCACTGGCAGCGCGGCAGGAAAAGATGCACTCCGGGCCTGTTAACATCTTGCCATGAAGCAGAATACCTGCTTTCAGTCATCCAATAATTTTCCCTTGAATTATATTCCAATATCCAAAAAAACTTCATCACTTTCAGTGATAAAGTGTTTAACAATGCTAATCACACTATGAGCATTCTATAAGAGAGAATTAAGATTCCTGAGTAAGAAATTAGTCTGATTTTTCTCAGTCCTAATAGAGGATACTGTAGCACCTTCAATTTATTTCACCTTCTTTGTAACTTTAATCTGTCATTAAATGTTTTATTACATTCTATTCTTTTATATCTGATTCTTTTTCTGAAGGATAGAGACAGGGATAATAGCACAGCTTTAAAATAATATTGTATTGCTATATAAAAAATGTTATGTAGCTACATGTCCACTTAAGCTCAAAAGTAGGCAAAGGGATTTTTTGCTAAACTGTACAAATGAACCAAGTGTGAATATATAAATAAGATATAATGTGCATATTTTTATGGTCACCATATTTAATAAAAATGACTCATGTCTGGGAATATCATCTGTATGGTGATAATGAATAACAGGCTCAATGGTACATACAATATACTTCAAATTAACAAGACATGTTGAATTCCCTCCTACATTTTTAAAAACTTGTCCAAAGCTTGCTGAATCATTCCCTAGCTATTAACAAAACACTGTTCATTAAAGGCAGTTCCTTTCATTTTTATGAGAATTTGTTGATAGGATCTGATTTATATAGATGCTGCACACATCTAGATCTGGCAGGCACTACCTGAAATCAAGAATCGGAAGTATTCAAACACTGAGTTTAAAAAATAGCTAGTAGGGGCTTTTTTTTTTAGTTAGTTTACTCAGATACACATCATAACAGAAATAAGAAATGAGAAAACTTAGTTTCTTTGAGCTTCTAGAACTCCACACAAAGCTTTGTGATTGCTATTGCTTGTTATAAGACTCTTTGTACCTGAAAACGCTTGGAATTTTGTGAACTTTAGCTCCCCAGTGTCTACTGACAAAAAACTTCCCATCTAGTAACTATTGACCATGTTTTAATTTTTATTAAAATGCAGGATTTTACAAAAGTGTAGCATTCAGATTTATAAATAATGCAAAAAAAAAGAGCAAAAATAAAAAAGCAACTATATATAATTTTTTCAACTATTATTTAGGCATTTAAGTAGAACCTGTCACTGGTGAACAGATGAAGCTCCTGCTGTCCCAAAGCAAGAACAACTGAAAATGCTGATAGAAAACGGGGGAAAAAAAGGAAACACATTGGGCAGTGTGATGTTTTTTGTCTTCCCTGTTAAGTTTTAGGATTATTTACAATCAACAAAAATATATTTTTGCAAAATTTATATGTATTTGTAAAATATATGTTACTTGCATGGCATAAATGAAGAAAACAAGTTAATTGTTAGTTACAGTTCTGACCAGTAATGATGTCAGAATAAAATCTGAACCGGGCTTTTAAGGAAGAAAGGTGGTTGCAGGTAACTGAGAATTTCTTTTAATTAGGCTTTTACATCTCAGAAATTAGACAAAAATATTATGTAATGATTGTGCAATTACAGGAGAGGACTTGGTGTCTCAGGAGGACTCTCACAAGACTTTAAACTTTGATTCATGCAATGCATGCTTTCCTTAAAAAATTAATCTTTATGCCAGATACTAAATATTTTTTTGTGTGTGTCTATTTATCCAAAGGTAAGGAGAGAAATGAGAAACAGGTAAATGGTAGACAGGAAAAAAAACCCAAAAAACAAACTCCAGCCCACCAAAAAAAGCCCCGAAAATAAACAGAACCAAACCAAAATTAACAATCCACAAAGCAAAGCTCTAGGATTTCTTTGTCATACTGTTAACCTGTTATACTTCCTAATATGTCAGTAATTTCGTGTTATATAAGCATGGGATTAATGAATGCCATATAACATCAATACAATAGGTAATCCAGTTTATGGCTATTGGCTAGTGACAGAAATCTCAAGGTCTTGGCTTACTACCTACGGTTAAAATAGTAGCACACTCAGTTGAATTACACATGGTGGGAACAGAAATGCCCTTAGAGCCAGCATAATTAATTTTAGTCATTTAAACATTAGTAACAAAGTTTTTAGGTGGATTATGTTAATGTAGATGAAAAACTAGCAAGGTACACATTAAACATGCCCCATGATACCTTGTGCTTTCCAAGAGTGGATTGGATTTGCCAGCAGTTTTGTATCCTCCTGTGCTAACCATCCATGCAGAAAGTACAGCTGTTGGTGGTCAGCTTAGAAATTCAAATGTTATACTTGAAAAACCAGGACAGCATGACTTCTTCATCAAGGCATCTTGCAGTGGCTGCAAAATGGAACCAACAGTGCCACAACACAAGCAGACAGAGTTCACGTAGTTTGTGCTGTTGGCAGTGAAGTGCTGTCTTGAATAAGCGTTGGTACAAACACAAGTTTTTCTGTGAATAGAGTACTCTCTAAATTGAATTTATTCCAGTTATAAGCAAGTTCTTTTTGTAATTAATCATTTGAGTCTTATGTTAGCTTTTGATATTTAAAATTACCAGCAGCTACTATTAGGACACTGACCAAATCAAGTTAAATAAAATTAAAACCACAACAGCACGGAATAAGAAGTGTAACAAAGATGGTCTAATAACTTTATCAGAAATTGCAGAGACACAGTTGGAGAGTTACTGCCAACTCCATGGTGACAAATTCTTTCATAATCATCAAAGACCTTTAGGAGATCAAAAGCCCTCAGCTTAAAAACATTCACAATAAACATTTGATTACTTCTTGGAAAAAAATAAGGCAAAACACATTTCACCTGTGACAATTTGCAACAGTGAGGGAATTCAGTAGTTTAAATCAGAGACAAAAATTTGTGTCTATGACTCTATATCATGTGTTGAACATCTTTTAGTGGGTAGCCCATGCTACACATAATTATGATCAACTGTGGAACCAGAGATTTGAAAAAAAAATTTCTTCATGTTGTGTTATTTAGCTTCTAGAAACATACATACAAGGAAACAAAAGTACAGCTACAAATAAGGATGTCATTGTCCTTACCAGGCTATCACAATGTCTAAAAGTGTATGAGCTACATATGATCAATAGCAAATATTAAAATCTTATTGAAAGAGAAATTCAAGATACTTGCTTATGGAAAATAAATGACTTTTCATAGAAAAAAAATATACTGTGAAACTGCTGAATTGTATTATTTTTAGAAAATTAAAGAGAGAAAATATTTCATTACATTATATTAGATATGCTAACGTAATAATAACCTAGTTTAGAATTCGTATTTTATTACTTACATTTGAGGTCTTGGACCTCACTTTGTGCCTGAACTTTGCTTACATGGCCCAGATTTCATACATCAAACTTTTTGAAATTAGTGTAGGAAAATCTTTGGAACTTTAGTGGCTAGGACAAGATTTATTATGTTCAGCTTTAGCCATCAAAAAAGTAAGGTACTTAATTTTTTAAAGATAACAATGCACAAGTATGCATATTTTTAGAAGTCCACATAAATTATCATAAATTTGTAAGGTTGAAATGGACTCTTGAGACTTCTATGTTTTCACTTCATTTTAGCAGGAACTTAAGGCAACTGTTGGAATATTCACAAAAAAATTACTGTTGTGTTCTTAAGAGTTTAGACATCAATCAAAATAATCCCTCTAGTAAATGAAGAGACATGGGTTTATCCCAAAGATGATGCATGGCAGGAACTTAATTTTGCATCCTCTGAGCATTAGTTTGGAGCATTTTATTTCTGTGTAGTAACCATGTGAATTAAGGTGAACTCTCTATGAATTATTCTGTATAAACTAATCTTGGAGTGTACTTTCATGACCTTCTTTTTTAGGTCATGAATGCATTCCTGGAACAGTTTCTGGTGCTTTGGTTAGATATCTGAAGTCTGGTGAGCTGAACCATGAATCTATTTCAGATATGGAGTTGCAGATTTGTAGTACCTGTCAGGTTGACATCCTAATTCTAAAAATAAAGTGATAATGCATTATGTGATTTAATTCTTCAGACCACTTGCTCACTCTATGTGAAAAGTGGTAGACTTAGCCTGACCACTTACGTACACTACAAAATTCAGCTATTTACATGATTCTATATATCTATATCAGATATTACAAACAACACTTGGATTACCTCAGAAAAAGATGTAAAAAATCCAGCATACATTATAAAATAATAAGCAGAGTGAATCTAATAACCATGGAAATGTACTCAAATATTTATAGAGTATCTGTTAATTAATACTCAGTGATGCTTCCCAAGAAATTACATACTTGTAATTAAGCTCTGAGTTCTGTATGTTCAAATTAAAAATATTAGTTCCACTTTAAAGGATGTAATCTTTATAGATCGATTCTTTACAACAGTTTAAGAAAAAAAATAGCTTTAGGAAACAAATAAGCAGATCCTTTATTTGTTGAGTCTGCTATGCAACTTTGCAGTAGCTAATATCTGATTTATAATTTTTGAACTACTTATAATTCTTGTAGTTAAAGGAATATCACATAGCAAAGAACAGAAGTGCTGCAATGTATTTTAAAATAAAGTACAGTCTGAGATCCATGAATTGTTTGATTTCAAGGGCAATGGACAAATTCAGCCTTGATCTGCCAATAGAATTCAGTGAGTGATGCTGAAGCTTAGTCACAGTACAGTATAAATTCCTTCAGTAATAAGTGGATTACCAGTGTTGCTTTTCTCTTCCTCCATCAAGTGATATCCCAAAACAAAAAAGAAAAAACTGCTAACTTCAGATGTTAGTTATGTGTGCCACATGCATCAAATGCTATTTGATTGTAGTAAAGCAAAAGTAATTGTTACATTACATGTCTAATGTATTTGTGATATAAAACATACCCACCATTTGTTAAATGCCATAAGATGACTTAGAATAGCTTTAAATAGGGCCTTAATGTCTTCTCTCCTTACCTTGGAAGTCTCTCTGAAGAGCCAGTACATCTTAGGGCAGGAGTCATCAAAATAGCCTTCCTAGTTTTAGAGCCTGCAGTGGAGGAAAAGGATTTGTACCAGGACTGTTCTCTCAAAACTATGATGCTGCATCTTGACAGGACAAAATATTTTCTAATGCTATCAGTGTGCCAGTTCTCTTCCATTTCAGAAACAGATAGGACTTGACTGAAAGTGGCCCATGTTTCCCTTATAGTAACTGAAGTCTTGAATTGTGGAAATACCCACATGTTTCTGATAGCTATAGATAACTACACATATATAAAGGACTATTGTACCGTCTGCAAGAAATATTACAAGAAAAAAATTTGTAGACAATTATTTGAATTGACGACAGTGTACTCTCTTTTCCAGCTGATAATGCTAAAAGAAAATATAAGAAATATGTTTGTATAGAAGTGAAGGGAAACAGAAAAAGTATTTCATCCTAGATAATCCACTGTATTACTCTATTGCTGCATAATAAAAGAATAAGGAAGTAAAAGAAGGAACTAAAATATAAATAAGTCATCATTGAGTTTAAAGATATGTAATACAAGTTTCTATTATCATGTTAATTTGATGAGATTTCAGAACTCAATGCAATATTTAAATTATAATCTTGGTATCCATGAAATTGCGAGGCTGAAGCGTCACACTATGGCATGTTGTACTTCTACAGATCCTTTAAAAGAAGTCATCTATAGAAAATTACTTCTCTTAACTACTTCTGGTTGCTATTAATAATTGTGGTTTGATTAACTTAGGTATGGCAGAGAGAGGCTCTTAAAGTTCGAACAATACTTGTATTTCTTTCACACTGCACTAAGTTTTTAATTATAACACGTAATTGTAATTAAAAGCTAAAAAAAATTAATGTCTCTTTCTTTCGAACAGAAGTGTTTTTTCAATGAAGCATACAAAGAACAGGAAGTGCTTGTATAAGGACAAATGCGAACACTTAATGCATTGTCAAATGCAGCCATGAAGAAATAAAAATGGAAGTGGAATGTAAACAAGGACAAGAGGCATATGACAGATTTATAAGGCATCAGAGTTTCAGAGTTAATTTGGTTACATTTTTAATATTTCCTCGACCTAACTACAGCTCCTGTTGGGTATTTGTCAAGTGCAGGTTGTTTCTATTTCCTTATTCTTCTACATGGAAAATTATCTTTATGAATGTAGCACTGATTTCTACCGTCCTCCTGATATGTGGCTTAGTGGACAAACAGGATATCTTGCTAGTGGATTGCAAGCAGTTGAAAAATACAGCAACCCAACCAACCAAAAGAAAGAAAAGTCCACACTGGAGCATTAAACATTTTCCACTAACTAGAAGTCAAGATAGGCAAGAGAAATCCTTTCTCAGAGGCTTCAAAATCCTTCTGCAAAATGTATGAGGTGTTTAGTTTTGAGTTTTTCTTGGAGGACATCCAATTTCCAGGTGTAATCTAAGACTCATAATTTTTCGCATTACTGCGCTAAATTTGCAAGTACAGCTAGTTCTCTCTGGATCAAATGCTGTTTCAAAACAAAAGATGCCAGCATCTGATGTCAGTGTTGCTAAGTGCCTGATTGTACTTAACACCATCATGTGCTGTCAGATCATTTGTCTGAGCTGGCTGTAGTAGAACAGTTAGATGTAATTTAGTATTCAGAACAGTGCTGAACGCAATACAGGCATTTAAAATAGTGCTAATGTTGCAGTCAGCTTTGATTCAGTTTGGTTTTGGCTTTTTGTTGGGTTTTTTTTCAATAGCTAGGTGATATATATGGATGTAGGAACACTGGATTAAATTAAATATTAGAAAATATGCTGACCAGCTATAGTCTGCATGTGAACTACTTATGTTTTAACAGATCTGTCTTAAAGGGCTCATTTTAATGACTGAAGACAGTACACTTATAATGGAGAAAGGTGAAGTTCATAAAGGATGAAATGAAAAGTATTTGCATTCCTTGTTCCATGCATTATACATATTAAAATATTACTGTCTTTTTTACCCTTTCAAGAAATTTTTTCCTATTCCTAAAAGTACTTGTGAATTTTCCAGTTAATAGATCTTATTTTTGAAATTGGGTATTGTTAGAAACCCTAGCCTTGCAGAAAACTGTACATGAACTTCTAAAGAAATGGATTTTTTTGGAAAAGTTAAAATTTTTAGCATACACTCAGGGCAGCCAATGACACTGAATATGGAACACTCAATTTGTTTTTAAAGTAGAAAGCCACTGTTCAGATTTTCTCTGTATAGCTTAAAAAAGTATTTAAGCATACTCACTATGCCACCTGTTCAGTCATGCTGAGTATTGGATTCTGAGGTACAGTTCTGTCCTTCTGGAACTGGTCTCAGTGACATTTCTGTGATAAACTACAAATTGTTGAAACAAAATTTGAGACAAGTTCTAAAATCCTTTGAGGAACTCCCTAATCTCTGGATAACCCAGAATGCTTTTTTGCTTTGTTTTGTTTCACTTTTGTTTTGTTTCACTTTTATTTTTTCAGGCAGATTTTTTTCCCCTAGGTTAGCTAAATGAACAAATTATTACTTTTCCAACCACCAATAAAATTCTCTAAGAGACACATTCCAATGCTTTGAGCACTTTCCTGGTTTGAAGGAGACATGTTGAAATTTATTCCTAGAATTTACAAGAAAGGGATCTTTATCAAGGAACATATGCATGTCAGATGACTAATATGCAAGAGCCTGTCCTCTAGGTGTTATCTGTGATACAGCTACTGTGAGCAATGGATAGAAGAAATAACAGGCAGATTTTTGTAAGGACATCGTGAAAACATGAAAGCATGACTCAGTCCTCTGTAGGCAGCTAAACAGGATTCATCTTACTTAACTTCAGACATCTGCGGATGGGACTATTCCTCTTTAATAGTCAGTGGCAAAATCAGGTGCTTTTGACCTATTCTTTCAGTTTAACTTGAGATGCAAGAATTCATGAACTAAACATGACTCTACTTTTTCCACTGGTTTTAAAAGAAGTCTAGACAACTTATTCAAAAAATTCCATGTGTATATCTATATCTGGTCGGCTGAATATGATTTCCAGAACCTAAAAATTCACGTATTCCAGTGAAAACTTCTTAGGTACAGGGGAAATTTGTCCTACATTCAAGAGAAGTACATTGGGGTTTTTTTGTAACAGGGATTAGTCTGGTTTGAACTACTATTCTTAAAGACAAGTTAGTATGTAATATATTATAACTACATATTCAGTGACACAATCCCAGGCCAGACAGTTGGTAAAGGAAGTAACTGCTCTAGGAGTTATAAGCATACTCCTGAAATCTTAGCTGCCAAGTCCTTGAACATTTTTTTTTTTCATCGTGTCCCAGTCTATTACATCTGGTTGAATTTAAGCTTTTTGTTTATGTGTTGTGATTTCTTTTGCCCTAATAGGATAAAATTCACCTAAATCATAAACCAGATAAAGTGCTACCTATGAATTACTGTTGGTTTACTTAATAATTCTGAAGTATGAGCCATATGGTCAAGTAAAATTATTTTTTAAGAGAAATACAGAAATAAGATGTGGTTTTAAGCCCAGCTGGAGATTAAACACCTCGTGGTCACTCGCCCAGCTTGCCTTCTCTCCCCACCAACCCGGTGGAATGGGGAGGAGAATCAAAGTAAAACTTGTATGTTGAGATAAAAAAAGTTTAATAATTAAAAATAAATAAAATACAGTAATAATGGTAAATTATAATAATAATGACAATAAAAGGAATCAAGCAAGTGATGCACAATCCAATTGCTCATCATCTGCTGAACAATGTCAGAGCCCGCTTCCCAAACCCAGATCAGCCGCCCTTCTGGGTAACTCCCCTGGTTTATATACTGGCCATGACGTTCTATGGTGTGGAATAGCCCTTTGGGCAGTTCAGGTCACCTGTCCCAGCTATGCTCCCTCCCAGTTTCTTTTGCCTACCTCCACACTGGCAGGGCAAGAGACAAGGAAAAAATTAGTTCTTGACTTAGGATAAACACAACTTAACAAGAAAAAACATCAGTATGTTATCAACACCATTCTCATTCCAAATCCAAAACATAACTCTGGAACAGCTCTGGAACAGAGGTTAAGTCCACCCTAGCTGAAAACCAGGACATAAAATTTCAGGTGAAAAATGAAAAGAAGAAAGGAGAACCTTCCAGCATCATGTGAAGGATTGCAAAGGATGACTTGATACACTAAAAACCATTCAGACTGATTAGAAAACAAACTAGGGCCACTTTGATCACTCCTGAATCTCCCACGTCATAGCAGTTGGCAGATGTCTAACACTATTAACAAGACCAACAGAAATGCACAGCCACATAAACCACTACCTCTGACACTTAGGATACTAATAGGATATTAATATCTTTTGTGGAGTCTTCTCCTCTAATGCTGATGGAACATTTATAGCCATCACACACACTTACATTTGAATTTTCTGCCCTTGTGACTCTCTCATCTTTCTGTGTCTGCATTCAGTCTGCCTGCTATATCACCTTTTCTTTCTCCCTATGAATTGAACAATCCTTTTTGTCACTTGTAAATGAAGTTCTCCCAAAATATTTCTATATTAAGAATCAACCATTATTACATGGGTCTGTAAGATACTCTGGCAGGAATCTTACATAGCAGTAGTTCTAAATTACTCAGTCATTCTCAAGGAGTTTACCTTGACGTTTCCTTAGTAAAATATTGCATTGAATTCAGCTTTAGGGTAGAGTTGAGTTCTGCTGAACTCAATCCAATTAAACAATTTTTTTAGTGAATATTACCCTTTTTTGTATTTTGTTTGAGTTCTAAGCTTATTAGTAATTTTTTGTTCTTCCTTGTAGCTAAGATGCAGCATTAAAAGTCAAGTTTTTTTAAATTGCTCCTCTATTTTTTAAAATATTTATGTGCAGGACTTGAAGAAATTCTCTTAAATTGCAGAACACTATGACATTTCTTTTATTTGACTTTGTCTAAGGAATTCAGAGTTCAACATGAGTTACTGAGCAACATCCAGGAAAGAAACAGCAAAGTCAGCTATAGTTCACACTGAGTTACTGCTGAATGTTCTGAATTTCAGGAAAGTCTATGTGATGACACCACCATCTATTCCTCCTCAGTTTGATTCTTTAATCTTTGTGACAGTCTGATCTGACTGATGAATTGAGTAATTCCTATGCAATGAGATGAAAGATATATACAGAAGCATTATTTCTTCTGGTTTTATTCTCTTCTGACCTTATTTTTACACATAGCAAATGTACTAAGCTGTAAGATTTAAAAAAAGAAAAATTGAATTTTATTTTAGATGAAAAGTCAAAATTCCCACATCAGTATGAGTTAATTGCTGATCCCTCATCTTGCCATACTAAGTAAACAATGCCTTTTTTTATTATTATTACTTTATTGGTAGTACTCTTATTTCAGTTCCAGTTGTGTGATTCGTCCCACCATGTTTCCGTGATTGCAACTAGGTCATAGTTTTCTGACTGCATTGTGGTGTCTAACTCCTCTTGCTTGTTTTCCATGCTGCATGCATTGGTGTAGAGGCACTTCAGCTGGGCTATCCTTTTGGGAGGAGCTTTCTCTAAGGGAGTAGCCTTCCCTAATTCCTTTGGGACAATTTACAGGTATGTCTCTACTGCTTCCTAAAGGGTTGATGTTTCATGATTCCTCTCTCACACTCAGAAGTACATCCCCTCCCCCTGCCAAATCTGGTTTAAAGTTCTGCTAATAAGTCCAGCCATCTTGCTTCCCAGAACATTCTTACACCCCTTGGTCAGGTGTACTCCATCCAGTGTCAATAACTCTGGTCTCTCAAAGGTGTATCCGAGATCATACTACCCAAGACCTTGACCATGGCACCACCCACTCAACCAATTATTCATCTGATCCATTCATCTCCTTCCTCCTGTGTCCCAGTCTCCATCCAGGAGGATAGAGGACAACATTACCTGTACTCCTGATCCCTTCAACTTCTTTCTGAGGCACATGAAGTCCCTTTTGATATTTTAAATTTTCTCATTGCAGCCTCATTTGACCCCATGCAAAAGAGTAGGAGTGGATGATTGTCCTCTGACTTTACCAGGCTTGGTAGACTCTTTGTGACATTGCTAGTGCAGGCCCTGGTAGGCAGCAAACTCATGTAGAGAGGTTGTCCAGATAGCAACTGAGTGTTTCAGAGCCTTTCAGTGAAGAGTCTCCAATGACTAACACCCTTTGTGCATTTTTGGTGGTACTCATTCTAGTGTGGGTGGTTGATCATACCAATTTTGTAACACTGTCCTTTTCTTGGGCTTGAGTACTTAATGTGGAGTCTTCTCCTTCCAGCTTCAGAGCATCCTATGTATTACATAGGGGCAAACTGGTAATAGGAGGGAGACTCTTCCTTCTGCTTTGAGAGGAGTTGAGAGTCCAGTCTCCCTTACCGAGAATCAGCCAAGGCTGTCAGTTTTGGAATGTAACTTGCCTTCTGCTTGCAAGGACTTTAGGCAGGACTGTTCCTCCACCTGTGTCAGTGCTTAATACTGACTCAGTATTATGTATCGTCTCCCACTTAAATCCACAGACAGAACATGCCTGATGAGCTCTTCATGAAACATGGCAACCTGTTCAAAAAGCTTATCCAACTGGGCACACTGGCACCCTTGACACCCAATTTTGTTGCGAAAGTATTGTTACCAAGAAACAAAGACAGTCAAGTTTTATAGAGTTCAGCAAAGCCCTGTGTCTAATTGTGTTTTCTTTGCTTTTAATTTTCTTACTTACAAGAAAATGTACCAGATTTTTTTTATTATTCTGAAGATTTCTTTGTTTACACTATCTTTTACATTGGAACCCTTTTCAGGAATGATGTTGAAAAGTATCATAAATGTTAGTCTGCTTCTGATAAAAATAGATTTCAAGAAAATTTCTGAATTATACAGTATGTACTAAACACATATGTAGGAGTGAAACCAGTGTCTGATTGGCTGAGAAAATCGAAAAAAATTCTCCACTTGACTTTCCAGTCAGATTGGCATTTGTAAATCTTGCCAAATGACACATCCCCTTGTAGACTGTGCAGTCGCTTTTATTTCTGCATTATGGCAGCTGGTGCTCGTGTCTGAGATAAAAGCACTTCAGTTTGCCTTTTCTGCTGTTGTTGTCAGTATCAGAATTTGATGTTCTGTGTTGGATGCAAAGGTTCTTCCAGTTTTGTGACTGTTTGCCATATAACAGTAATTTGTTAAGTAAATTTTACTGATTCAAAACAGTATTTTCACAGTTCATAATGTTTCCAAATGTTATTTTGAAGTGATTACTATACTTACTTTGAAACATTTCAACTGGTAAAATTATTTTTGATCTTTCAAAACTTGCACATCTATTTTTCTGTTTTTAATCAATAAAATGCAAATAAATATTTGTAAGTATTTAGCACCTTAATTATTTTTCATTCTGCTAATGCACATTATATATATGTATATATGGCAAATTCTACTTAGGTGAACATAGTTAAAACAAAAGGTACAGATTTTGGTAAAGATTTTTTTGTGTTGTTGGTACTGATACAATTTAACACGTTTAGAATACAGAAAGACAGACTAAATCATATCAGGATTTTAAATATATGTTAGAACACTTTCACACTGTTACAATACTGCTATCTTTACATTTGTTGAAATTTAGACAATAACTTACATTTCATGCTGTATATAATTTGGCAGTATAGCTTGCAATGTTCTGCAACACAGTTTGTTGCAGGAATATAGTGTTTCCTTGAAAACACTATTGGCTCCTTAGGCCACATTTGCTAGTTTTTTCTGACTTGTGATTTTTTGTCATTTCTTACTGGAAAAGATAATAGCTGTCATCCCATTATCCATGTTACTGAAATTATCTCAATTTCATTTTTTAAAATATAAACGTTTATTGCTTCTAAACATTTTTGACTATTTAGAAAGTTCTTAAGAAACATGACCATACTACGAATTATTTTAAAGACAGAGAAAAGTTTTTGTAGTTCCTTTTTCTTTCAGTCAGAAAATATTCTGTCACTACTCTATGCTTTTTGTTTATATATTCAGCCTCATAATGGAGTCATAGTAGTCACCACAGACCATGAAAAAGAAAGAGGCCTGTAGTCAAAGAACAAGAATGAGATCATGTGAGAATTGAGGTCTGTCACCATTTTTACCACAGACTTCTCTGATTTGAGGCTCATCCATTACTTCTTACAGTGGATTTTTATTTCTGAATTACTTTAGGGGACACAAGATGTTTCTTCCTCATGATGTTTTTTTTGGACTTAGAATTGCATAATATTCTGGCAAACAGAGTTATAAATGTTATTAATGATTTGTTCCATTTCTCAGCAGACCTTTCCATAGAGCCTAATTTCTTTCCTCTCCTCAGAAAAGAGAGGACAGCTGCCTAAGCAGTAGGTGCCAGAGTTCCTACAACATCCGGAAGGAAGCTGTTGCTGCCAATGAAAACTGATGGAAAAATGGGAAGCAGCACCTGCTGCCACCACTCTGCTTCTTTCTGTTTTCACTCTTCCTTTCATCCTCCAGTTCATCTGCTCATGATAGCAGCAGTAGTAGCAACCTCTTATGCAGTATAATAGAAAGGAATATGTGTTCAGTGCTTGCTACAGCATAAAGCTGGAGTTTCAAAACCTCTCTATGGACCCAAAACCACTGAGTTTTTAACTCTAAATTGTTCACAAAAGCCTTTGAATATCTATGTGATCTGTTACAAGTTATTATCACAGGGCAAAAATAGGAAATGGATTTATGAAAAAGTAGACGTCAAATAATCTGGAGACATATCCACTACCAACAACAAATTAAATTTGTTATAGATAGAGGAGCACTGACTCTTTGAGAGCATTTGATGGAAGAGAGACCTGAGATATTATACAAAAAAAGGGCAGAGATGAATTTCCTCACAGATATTGGTCAGTATCTGTTCTAAGACAGTAGAAAGAAATCATCAATGAAGAAGAAATTATACAAAGCACATACAAAGTTAGGAGGCCTGTAGGTGTGACAAATTGCCAGGTCCTGGTTCTATTTTGTTTTGGGGGTTTTTTCTCTGGAGAAAAAATTCAAAAAAACCCTACAAATTGAGGACATCCAGAGTTCCCCTCGGAGGATTTTTTTCAATAATATCTTGTGCTCATATTCTGTAGGTTGATGAATGCATTTGTATATTCTTGACCTGTATTCAATCTAGAATTAATTTCACTTCAGTGTTTGATTTGCTCCAGTGGGTCCAGTTCTTGAATTACTAAAACACTTTGATACAACAAACTCACATATGACTTTTTTCTCTTCATCTAGTCCTAATTTCATGGGGAACAACACAGGCATGGCAATAGACAAGCTGAAAAGACAAGTTGAAGACAGGTAAAAAAAAATACTGTTCCAAATGTAAGATGCTATTGCAAAATAAAAATTTATTCATATATGATACATAGGCTAGCAGGTTTCCTTTGACAGGCTTGTGTACATTCATAACAGAATCCTTTCAAAATAGAAGAGAAAACACAAATACAATAGAGGAGAGTATATATGAGGCTAAAGGTAGTTTAGAAAACTGGTGATTGAATAGAAATCTAACTTTTTTTAAGTTGGAAGCAGGAAGCCAAAAGCAGCCAGAAAAATTCAAGAAGTAGAAAACTTTTCAAATTTATTCTCCAAAGTATGTAATTAACATCCACAAATTTATCAAATGTTTAACATGAAAAGTCTGTATCCATTCTAATTTCAAAGGAACATTCTTCAATCCCCCACTGAAGAATCTCAGACTGAGTTTGTGATAACAGTATTGCTTTATAGATTAAAGTAGTTTAATCAAATATAGAATAACTTTTACCTTTGAAACAATTTCCTTTGAAAGCATGTTTAATTCTAAATCACTTTACACTTCCCCGTGAAAACATGTTTCTGAAAAAAGTTCTCACCTGCCTTTTCAAGGAGCTCTAAGGAAGAAAGAATCACTAAAATGTAAAAAGTGTTTGAAAAAAAAAAAAAAAAGAGAAATATAAATGAAGGGGACAGAGAGATGGAGGAACTATTTTTTCATATATTTGTGAAATTTTGAACTGTTGTACCTGTGAACAGTGAAACTTCTGCAGTCTGGCTATACAGTTTTTTTAAACAAAGAGTGAGAGCTGTCAATGGAGAAAAAAAGATAAACTATTAAATCTGATGTTCATCGACTAATTAATAAAAACTATTTTATATGTTGCATTCTTGGATACTTATAAGGTAACTGATTAATATTTTGCCACTACAAATTATGTAAATGATACATATGAGTAGATTTTGCAAATATTTTTAATATCACGGTAAACGCTTGAAACATATGAATGAAAGTAAAGCAACAAACAGGAATTACAGAATCACATGGAGGACAAGTACTTCATGACCTGTAGGACAGTGAGAAAAATGAGTTATCTGAGAAACAGGTAGCCTGAGAGGGTACTTGGGATTGAATTCAGAAGATTTTGCATGCTGATAAGTAGTGACTTTTTTTTTTGAGCAAGCCAATGCATCATCTATTTTGAGTCTTTGATAAGGGAATAAAGAAGGAAAAAGACCCTCTTGGCTTCAGATGTCTGCTCCTTGAGTGTATCTCCAGAACAACCTTCAAAAATGTGCAGTGTGTCTCCAGCCCCCAGCAGTTTCAAATTTATTTCTCAAATGCATCTGAGTATGGGTGCCGTGCTTGTCTGATGGTCCGAAATTTTGGTGTATGATGGGCTTCACACAACAGTTTGAGCTGTCTGGAATGGGACGTGACTGTCATTTGACAGTTCACAGTCTCTTCCCACACAGGTCACTTCTCTAGTCCTCTTCTACTTAAACTGCAATTTATGCTAAGTTCGAAGACACAGTTGATTCAAAATCGTATTGCTGATGATTCCAAATGAATGTAATCAACATGCCTGATTTACACTATGCATTAAGCCACAAAACTACAAGCAGGAAGTTTTAAGGTTAAATATCGCAATGTCTAAATATCCTGTTTAAGTTAGACATCAGGAAAAGGTTCTTCACTTGTAGGGTGGTTGGGCACTGTTACAGGCTCCCACGAAGTGGTCACAGCACCAGCCTAACAGAATTCATGAAGCATTTGGACAATGCTCTCAGGCACATGGTGTGATTCTCAGGGTCAGGAATAGGAGTTGTTGATTCTTTTGAGTCCTTTCCAACTCAGTTTATTCTATGATTCTATGATTCTATGTTATTTAGTGGTTATTTATCTTGATGTCAAGTTTCTATATTACTTACCCACATGTTGAGAAAAATGTACTTCTATGAATTAGATGCTCAAGGGCAAAATGGGGGGAGTCTAAACCAGACAGAGGTAAATTAGTGGAGCAAGAGGTGTAAGACATAAACTTCAACTACATGTGTTATGCTGTTTCCTAAGTCTGAGCAGGTGAGAGATTTTTAAGTTAGACCTATCACTATTTATGAAAATAACCCTATCAATTTTCCCACAGTAAAAGACAATAAGTTTCAGCTTCAAATTTGCACTTAAAAAATAGGTTCAGTACCCTGATGTCACGTGAGGGGCTGGGACATGTGTCCAACAGAGTTTTTGAACCAGCTGAGCTTCAGACACGCAGCAGCACTAGAAAGAAGCGGTGAATGACAGTAGTGGGAGAGTCCCTGTTCTAGGAGATGTAGATCTATATTTGCTGATTTGATCAGCTGTCTAGAAATTTTGCTGCTTGCCAGTGGCTTGAACCCAGGACATTGTGGGGAGGCTGTCAAAACTTGTCTGGCCTTTGGACTGTAAAGCCCTGGTACTCTTCTATAGGGGCACCAGCAATAATACTGGAGAAGACCTGGAGCATATCAGGATAATCAGCTCTAGGGACAAGGAACAGGGATGGTTTTCCACTTGAGCCTGATGCTGCAGGTGAAGGGCTTGAGGAGAGTAGATGTATCCTGTGTGTCAACATCTGTTTGCTAAGTGCATGAGTTCATGTCAACAAAAATGTTTTGGTTTTTACTGTCCTGGGAAAGCCTTTGAGGACTGAGGACCACTAGGCAGAGACCTAGGATCTACCTGTTAAAGTAGAGGAAAAGCATTTTTGGCAAGCAGATGAGGAAGACTTTTAACTAGGAACAAAACAGGAGGAGGAGGAGGATAAGGATGAAAAATCAACCAAGGAAGTGGTGGACTGAGTTGGCAAAGAAAGGGTTCAGGGTGATAAGGACAAGAGTGACCTCCTGAATTCAACAAAAGGGGATCGCACATCATGCTGTCACCAGAGCTGCTCAATTCAGCCACTGAGAGTTCACTCCTTTCAACAGAAATTACCTTCAGAATCTTTTAGAGTGTATTAGAATTTTTTGTGTTTTGATTGTTTTTGTTGTGGTGGGGATTTTTTAATGTTTTTAGGACTGCTTTATTCTTGAAGTCATAAAGTACTGGGTACGCATTTGTGGAAAAAATATTATGAGAACTAAGAATAATTCTTCACTAATTACAGAGTAATCTCTATACATGTTACTTCTATGAACTGCACAGTAATTGTTCTGCTAGGAAAGCACAAACAATCTGATCTTGATTCTGCATTACAGAATGATAAGTCATGGAAAATATTTCTACCAAACTTAGGTTATATGAATCAAACCAAAATATGAATATATGAAATTATAAATAAGTTGTGATTCTTTTTTCAGTTATGTGGAAAAATTTTTAAGAAAAATAGGAACTCAGTAAACTTCAACATTTGTATCTTATCTTGACATATTCACAAGCAGATTGCAACAGTCAAAATTACATGTTTTACTCAAAAATTATTCATAAATTCCACTAAAGTCCATAGACAATCTGATTAAAATGCTGGCTCAAGTTGTACTGTACTTTTCTTTGGAATTTTTATTTTTTTTTCTCTGCAGAGGTGGACTACTGACTGACTTTAATAAAATTCTGTGAAAGATCTGCCCACGCAGACTTACTTCTGGGAAAGTAAGACTTTTGTTTGTCAGATATTTGTTTTCTATATCCTGTGGAATTTTATTGTGAAATGCAATAGAATGTGGGTTTCAAGTTCTGAATATTATAAGTGAATATGTAGACAGAATTTATTGCTCAATAAAATCACAAAATGTTTTCATAAATATAGCTAAGAAATATTTGTTGGAACAGTCTCTATCTGTGTTCAGCAAGTCCTGTATTAATAGGAAAGGTTCACAGAAGTATTGTGATCTGACAATTTCTTAATGTAAAAACAATTCTTGATGAAAATATTTTCTTTTTCTTGATGAAGTTTACCTTAAGTCTCCTCTGAAATTACATGGTAATATACAAATATTCAATTTAGCTTTCACTAGACAGCTTAGGTACTTTTAGAAATCTCATTTGTGAATCCTGTTGTTCACAGAAGTGCTGCTTAATTTTATGAGCAGTGAAGAATTTTTTTACAACTCTCCTGTCTGGCTTCATGTTCTCTTCTTCATTTCTTCCTCTCTCTAGATGTTACAGCTATTTGACATTTCATTTTCTATACTAACATCTGTCTTCTAACTTGCCATATACCAGCTCTTTTTTTTTTTGTACCCTAAGAAACCTCCACTATTTAGCTATTTTAAGGTTAAATTCCTCAGTAAGAGCTATGAAGATGGACTACCTCCTGGTATTGTGGTTCATCTGTGTGAGCTAATCAGAAAAGCCAGAGTGAGACAACAGAATCACAGAATCGTGACACCATAGAATGGTTTGGGCTTGAAGTGACCTTTAATGTTTATTACCAGTGTCCCTTGCAGTGAACAGGAACATCTTCTATGAAATGAACTTGCTCAAAGTCATATTCAGCCTGAGTTTGAACACTTTCAGGGATATGACATTCACAGCTTCTCTGGGCAACCTGCTCCTGTGTCTCAAATTTTTTTTAAAAAAAATACATTTACATTTTAATTCTTTTTATACATGCCATGAATATTGTGGAAGGTTCTGACTATACTGACCAAAAATATAGAGCACAGACTCAGAAATTGGCATTTCGAGGCTGAATACTCAGTAAATTTTGTACAAACTACACATAGTTTGTACCCAGGAAAAGGAGCAAAAGGAAGAAAAGTGGTAGAGACATGCTAGTAAATTAGCTGCAGTCAAAGAAAATAGTTCTTAATTCATATGCCAAAAAAATGAAACAGACTCTGTAGCTTAACTGGTAAAGTATCTTTCTGGAAGGACAGTGAGTTCTAGGCTCACTGCCTAGAAGTTTAGGCTTATTGCTCTATGGTACTCTAAACATTCTTTATAGAGTCTCAGCCACAGATTTTGAGAAATGCCAGACAGTATCTATTAAGATAGGTGCTTTTCATCCTTCTGTGGCTCAATAAATGGGAAAGTTCCTGTAACAGGTCTCGCAAGTTATGCCTTCTTTTGTTCTATGACTTTTAAATACATCTGGGTAACATAAGTGGAGGTCCAGAATTCTTAATTGTCAAATGTATCAATCTTTATCAACCTACAAGATTAATATTTCTTCTCTATTGCCTGGTTCATTCTTAGTAGTGTTGCCAAGAGACAAGAATTTAGCAAAAATTGTCATCTTCAAGATGATTGTGCCTACGACACTGGGATGAAAGATAAGGATTTACTCCATCTGCAATTCAAATAAAGAATTGAAAGGAAGAATGGCATTAAACTGTGAGTTGTGATTCATACATATTGTTCATCCATCCTACTTTGTTTCAAACTTTGTCCATAAATAGATGTTCAAGAAAAACTAAAAACTTGGCAATCCTCTGTGAGACATTCCTAGTAATACTCTTTCAGCTTCTGACTGTTTTTTGTTCTAACATTTATTTTTTCTAGTTGGTAAACCCACAATAGATCTCTCTTCCAACCATTAGTCTATCTTCTCCTTGAGGTTATTAAAATTCCCAGTGTAAACAAAGTCCTTTGCAAAGCAGAAAGAGGTCTGCTATTCTCTTCATGAAATGACACCACTTTCTTCTTTTGATCCCAGACTTTGATTTGGTGGCTTATAGTTCTTTTATTGGAAGAGATAGTGAACAGCTGTCTCATATGCTTTGATTCTACCACTTAAAAGCTTTCAGATTTATGTCATAACTTTGCTATTCTTTCCCAGGCTGAGAAGTTGTAGACTATTCAACATTCCAGATGTAAATTTTAGTTTTATCAATCCTTCTTGCTGGTTGCTGAAACTTTTCCTACTCTAATGTGTCCTTTTTAGGTAAGAGGAATGGAATTGCTCCCAATCTCAAAGTGGCTGAAAAACATTCATGCAGTAGGATCCCTGTATTTTCTGTGTTTTTCATATACAACATAGGTCTGTTATATATATATGTTTGATATTCTTTTTTTTTCCCAACAATTTTGGATTCTTTTAGTCGCACAGTGCAGCAGATAAGGCACAGGACCTACAGAAAGCTTCTGACCATCTTTGGAAGCTTAAGGAGTTCAGATTCCCCAGCAGAACACAATAAAGAGCAACAGAATTTCAAGTGTATGCATATGTTCATCTGGTTGTCAAGATTTTATTCTGAGATTCATGTTGAGTTCAGCTAGGGGGTAGGTGTATTGTAAATTTAGGTGCCTAACTCCCTTACGATCTACAGTTTTCTTCATTGTCTTAGAAACCTTTAGCAAAGCAGTGTGTCTGGGACATCCCAGACAATGACATCAGGCAAATATCTGACCAGTTGTGGTGGTGCATCCATCCCCTCCCAGGCTGCACTGCCACCTGAGAAATGCTCATCAGGCCTCAGCCTTGACGAACAGCACCTGAGCTGAGCTCCTCTTGAGCTTACCAGAAATACTGTCTGCTCCCAGGAACTTGTATTGTCTAATGAGCTCCTGGTATTTTTTTAAGGAACAGACTTGGAGACTTATTTTTTGCCTGAATAACAACCCAAGTAGAATAGTGCTTTTGATATAAACTTTCAAAGAAACTTACTGACCTGAATTTCAACCAGGATGAAAAATGATTACGACTAAAGCCCACTCTCTTGTGGCCCTATGAACAGCGGTCCAAAATGAGATCCTTTGAGCTGGACTGCCGTGGGCTGCAATCAGCAACCTCCCTCTGAGTGCAACCTCTCAGAGCCAGAGAACTCTCAGTTTTGCTGTACTTGAGGATCACTGAACAACAGTGAAGGCTGGGCTGACGACCCAGTCCTCAAAGCTCCACCCTTGGCCTGTTGAGAAGATGCAAAGGCATCTAGAGTATTTCACTGAACTCGAGAGGAATTTTTCACAGGTACCTTGTACAGTCTTTGTGTCTGTGTTCATGTGAGAATTTTATATCACATGTACTAGTAATGCTGCTCTCCTATATTCTTTACTACTTTGGATTTTTAAGTTAGTTAGGCCTGTAAGTAAGTTACCGTTGTAATAAATTCTATATGAATTCTTTACTAAATTCTTTAACTTATCACTTATGTTAAATTCAGATAAGTTAAGTGGTGTTGGGCCTTTAGGCCATATTTCTTTTTATTCTTACCCTTTCCTATTCTTTGTCTCCCTGCCTGCACCCTCACCAGCCAAAGCATAGATAGTTTTAGAGTTATTTTGGTTTGGATTGATTGATTCTAGATTTTTGCTTGTTTTTTCTCGTTGTGCTCTAACCACCTAGTAAGTAGTGGAGTGAACCTTGCCAAGGAACTTTGTCATGCTGTCACTTTTATATTAAATCTGTTTTTGCTGATACCTGTGCATGTGAATCTTTAAGAGACCTTAAAATATTCATTCACATCACCAGTATAATAAGAAATAAATGAAAAGGGAAATGTATTTCAATTTTTTAAGTGAATAAAATAATCTTTGAGTCTAATTGCTCTTTTCACGCATCTAAACATGAAAATTAAAAGACCAAAAGACTGACATGCATTAATTTAACTAAACTAAAATTCAATTTATGCTTTTATAATGGATCTGACTTTTTTTTGCTACCTTCTTCTTTCTTTGTCGGTTTTATTGTTTAAGATTTTTCAAAATATATTTTTAAAGAAAATCTCCATTATCTTAAAGTCAAAAGAAGTAAAAATTAGGAAAAAAAACCCCAACAAAATCTATTAAAACTTACTACAGTGGCAACCCCTTGAATCCAGTTTCTAATCCCATAAATTTCTTGGAAGTGGATGTGAGTGATTTTAATTATTATTTTTATATTTGTTTGTTTGTTTATAAATTGTATTCGATTGTACCTAAAACAATAATTTAACAAGAGACTTTTAAAAAATCAATTGATGCAATTTAAACACATAGTCTTAAGACATTTAGAGTGTTTGACACCAGATTTAAAAATAACCACTAGGTAAATTTAAGAACTCTAAGACTTTTAAAAATAAAACAAAATACCATATTAAAGACAAACAAACAAAGCCACTCAAAACATTCTTAATTTTGAACAAATAGTGCGTTTTTGCACTTTTTAAACCTATTGTTTTTTCTCACAATTCTATAAGTGAAAATACTTTTTCATATTTAGATATTAATAAAACATTGATCTGATATTTTTATTTAGACAGACATAAACTATAATGAGCTATATATCCTGGAATTAAACCTTTAGCTTATGTTCAGTGGTCCCTAACAAAAGCTTTTCAGGCTGGGATTCATCCAAACTGATGTTGTCTGTCTAAACCATAGGCACTTCATAGCTACAGAGGTTCCTCTAATAGCTGTCATATGGCAAAACTCGTCTTGTGAAATTTAATTAATCCTAGGTGTTGGATGTGTGCTTACCTTGATAAGCTGTCTTTGTCTTTAGCCCCACAAAGAATTGAAGCTTTTTTAGACCAAAAATCTAAAAAAAAATAAATATGATCAAAAGTGCCATCTAGAACTTGCAGCAAAACCTTAAATAGGCACAGTTAAATGTGGGAGGTGATTATTATTCTTCAACAAAATTAATAACAATGAAACGTGGACTACATTCTAATTTTCTAAGTGCTCTGATGTCCCAATCAGTGATTAAAAGTGCAATAATTTGCTTGGCAGAAAAAGATTTTTGTGGAGTGACTAACCCCGTGCATCCCGGACAAAGTCTCATTTTAGTTAGCATCTCTCTAAAGAAACAATGTAACTGCTTTATTTGGAGACAAATTACTTGCCATAGATCTCAGAGTATTTTCAACTGTAATTGCCTTGAGAAGATAGGATAATACCTTCAGAGATTATTGTCTAATCCTGTAAAAGTTTCTGTAACAATATTTTATGAAGTTAGCTTGTTCTGAACAGTTTTTTGGTCTGATTTGGTTTAGGCTTGGTTGTTAGTCCTTCTTTTCAGTTATACTCTGGTATCTCTTCTGCAGTTTAATAAATTTAAAATACATGTTGAAAGTTCGATTCAAAAAAAGTAAACTATATAATTAATGAAAATAATCTTTTTCTGAATTCTTGTAATGTAAAAATATATCTGAACAAAGTGTATTTTTTTTGTCAGGGCAGCTGAGTTACATAAACTTCAAGTAATTTAATAAAGTGGAGCTCAAATATAACTGTAGCCGAAGCTTAATATTAACTTTTAGAACAAGAAAAAAGAAACTGAACCTCTGTGTTTGCACTACGTGATCATACAATACAGATTATACAAAAATATAAAAACTGGCTGTCGTCATTACAAATTGAGGCTAATATAATTTCATCCAACATAACTCAGGAGTCCAAACTCAAATCAGAAAAATTATCAATATAGAAGTGCTTCATCTCTGTCTAAATTGAACGTCTAATTGATAATTCAAAGTCTGTGTTATCTCTCTTGGTATTATGTTGTTTAATTGGCTTTCTTCTTTCTCATTTTAGCAGCAAAAATAGAAGACTATAAACTTATAAGAATTGATTTGCAAATTTAAGTTGGATATTTAAATGCAAAATGATTATTGAGGATCATAGAGACCAGTGGGGGGTGAGGGTGGGGTGGAGTATTGACTAATGTCAGAATTGAATCTGTCAAGTGAAATATGTATATTAAAAATTTGACTGTAAGGTTTAACAAGTATATTATATTTTTTATATATTAATTTCTTCCAATATGCTAACTAAAATGTGTATTAACTCACTAACTTTACCACCTTTTTTGGTTTCATGCATGAAGGATTAGCTGACAGACACATTCAAAAATGGCCAGTTTACATAAAGGGCTTGTTCAAAGCCCCTGCGGAGTTGACTGCAATGTGTCAACAAAATCCAGAACAGTTTTTAGTTAGAAAACCTGACAAAGTAACACACCTTCAGGCTGATTTGACATCATAGCTGGATGGTGAAAGACAAGCTAAAAATGTGGCCTTCTGCAAAACGTATTTCTCTAGTATATGTTATCTAAGGTCATTTTTAAGCCAGTGTTATAAGGTTTAGAAATACTGTTTCTAATACAAAAAAAAAAAAAAATAGATTGGAGGTGAGGGAGAAGAAGGGGAGATACATTAAATTGTGATACCCAGAAACAAATTGAACTGAGATAATGACTTAAATAGCGCCTCTCTGTAACTAAAACATATCAGGATCCAAATATTCGAAAGTTTATTCCACTTAAATTAAAACAAAACATCATGTTTTTCAGTATACCCACACTAGGTGTTGTCTAATGAGTAGAAGTTTCTGCAGATGTTCAATATGAACATGTGGCAAAAATATCTGAATATTAAAAAAGACACTTTGTTTTGTTCTCTTTTCAGAGAGAGAAAGTTGTAGGAGACAAGTGATGCTGAAAATCATTTAAATAAATCCCAATACAACCAAGATAAAATGTGAAAAATATTCTTGCTAAATGCTGAAAACAATAGGCAAGTAAGAAGCAGCAGATATACACTAAAATTACCTATGCCAGAATACGACAAACTATATATTTTGAAATTAGGGGGAAAAAAAAAAAAAAAAAATGGAAGGAGATACTGTACTTTTACTGCTAACCAAAAAAGCACAAGCTCAGCTGCTAGACCATTGCTCACGAACACTATTTAATATTTTTTTGTTCCCAATTTAGACAGTTTTTAAGACAACTCCAATCTGACACATGGGATGCTATTCATAAGCAAAATAGATCCAAGGCAACCAGTGTTTTGGACATCTTTTGTTATCAGTTTAGACACTGAAAGAAAACAGAAGATAAGGCAGGTCTACTAAGGAGACACCAGATTTAAATTATCCAACAAGTAAATAAATAATAAACAGCTGAGAATTCATGATTTCTGATGGATGCAGGCCAAACTGTTTGGCACTCAAAACAAACAAAATGGAAGGGTAGAAAATATAAACTTTTTCTTTCTTTGTGCTTTTCTTTCCCTTTTATTTACATGCCAGTGAGGAGGGAAGTCAATAAGACCCTGTCATACTTTATATCAGAACAAAAATAGCATGAGAGGAAAAATTTTTATGAAGCAATGAAAAATTACTCCCTTTGCCTGGAAAATTATCAATTTTGCTCCTTGGCAAGTGTGGGTGGAAAGACTGTCAACTACTGATATTTTTTTTGTAATAAAGGTTAAATAAGGAATCCGACAGAATGTTGAAATTCCTTTATGACATGCGTGACAGGTGAAGGCTGTATTTGACAAAGGATGTTTAGGTGCCATCTACTTTTAACTACAATAATAATCAATGAGCAGTCTTTTGGGCTTGTGTCAAAGGTTAACCTAGAGGCAAACTCCAGATCCCCATGCTTAGTTCTTCAGAGGAGAGGAGACAGCAAAAACAGGCTGCAAACTTGAAAAATGATTAAATAATTTATTTACTAACTCTACTAAGAATAGAAAGAATGAAAAAATATTGAAAATATTAAGGCATAATATACAAATATCATTCTCCCCCCATACATTCCAAATCTTCCTCACGATCACACAAAGGGCATAAACATGAGATTCTGATCTTACGATTAAGAGTTCTTATTGCCACTTTATGGGATAAAGAGAGTTCTTTCTGTAGTGAAGTGGGATCCATCCCACGGAAGACAGTTCCCTAAAGAAGTATCTTCAGCATGGTTCCAAACCTTTCAGAAACACCACAGCCCACCCAGGTTTTTGCAGTGGTGTATCCTCTCTCCCACAGACACTCTGCAGTTTGTGGGTCACAAGAAAAGTCTGTTGGGGTTAAACATTTTAAGAGTAAGTCATTCCAGCCTTTAGGCACTCAGGTACAGGCTCCTGCTTTACTCCTAATCTGCAAAGGCCACAAAGGCTGCAAAGGCTGCAAATTTCAATCCGCACACAACATAAAAATGTTCTTATTTGAGGCTGCAAATTTCAAACTCCCCCACGTCTAAATTGTGATTTAAAAAGATATTTAGTTTGGTATTACTCCAGATCACACAGCACAGCTCACAGAAAAAAGATGAATCTCAGTGCTGGTAAAGATGGCTTCTCTGGCACTTCCTGCCACTCCTTGTCTTCTCTTCTGTTTGGGCTACTGGACTCCATATTTAGTCTTTCACGTGACTGCTTTCCTTTCTCTCTAGGTTAGAGAAGAGGTTAATATTTGCAGAAAATGCCTACAAAAGTATTTATAACAGTTTACATGCTCCCACTAGATAATGCCGCTGTGTTAGGCTTGCTTCCCAGGGCCCAAGGCTCCTTCTCCCCTGTATGCTTCTCTGCACTGGCAGCCATCCAAACTTTTAACAAGTCTTTTGGCTGCTAATGAAGTACCGCACTTCACTTATCTACAAGAGCAAGGTCACTCTTCAATCTCACCAATACACCTTTGAAAGGGTTTTTTTTCTTCTCTCGGCCTTTTCTCTGCTTTCTCGGCCTCAGCTTTCTCTCTGCGTAGCTTGGCTCAGCTTAGCTTAGCTGCTTCTCTGTTTGGCCTCGGTCCAGAGGATAATAGACCAGCTCCTCTCAGGTCTAGAACTGCACAGGACTGGTAGGGGTGAGGCCGGCTGCACCTGCCGGCCCCCCGGGCCGTGGGCCCCTCGCCCAGGGGTCGGGGAAGAGCCACTCCCTTGCTAGTGGTCAGCAGGGAGCCAGGGAGCAAGAGAGGAAGTGAGGAGGTGCTGCATCACTTCCTAGGTGTTTTTTTATAACATTCCTTTCACAGACACGTCACACGAACACTAAGTGGCTCATAGAACTGTCCTTTACCTGGTTTTAACCAATCAAATTTGTCTCACGCTGGGTCAAACTATGACAGCTTGAAATATATATATGTTGCTTGTTTGTAGTGTTGATTGGTTTCTAACCAGTTAATCAAGTTAAAGATTGACTAGGAAAAAGAAAAAGCATAAAGAACTGTTAAGGTATAAAATACAACAAAGTCTGCTCCAGTGGAAGTATACTAGATGGAAGAAGGTATTATATTGTTTCGCCAATGATGATGTGACAGTAAAATTCACAGGGGATAGAATGAATAAAGGAAAGGCAAAGCTGAACTAATCTTGAAAATTTGACTGAGTTTATGAAGAAAAATAGGGAAAAATGACAATTACCAATAGAAGCGTAGATTGAAAACATAGGACAAAATTTCACCAAATAAAAATCTACATTTAAACTATTTGTTTGAACTCACTTTTATAGTCAATAGAGAAAACTTTATAATTCTAAAGTAAAATTTAGTCCTAGAAATATACCTACAGAGTTTACAGAATCATGCTACTGAAAATCCTAATTCTCTCCACCAAATAAAATAAAGATATTGAAAGCATATACTGTCATTTATACTGTAGATTATTGATTGAGTTATCCCATTCTTTGAGATTTCTCTCATAAAGTAAAATGTCATGCTACTTGTTCACAGCAAATATTCATATATTTTGATTTGTTAACTTGTTTTAGAAAACTCTATATATCAGCAGTCATATCTTTCACCCACACTCACAAAAAGGGAGCAAGAATGGGTAGTCCCATAAAACAGAATATTATTCTGTAATCTGAAGTGAAAACTTGATTTTTCTAAACCTTCTTCTTCATATTTATCTTTATTTATCTTCACAATATATATTCTCAAATTTGCACTAGCAAATTTTGGTAGGTGAGCATGTCATTGGGTGCTCTTGTTTGTGATAAAGTTGGTCTAAAAACACCTATTCATGCACTATCTTTAATTTAAATTCTCTTATTGTTCATATTTGGAAGGATTAAAAAACTGAAGTTGAATGAGAGATTCTCATACAGATGCTGAATTTCAATAGCTCATTTAGTAGAAGAATGATATAACTGATTATAAATTACCCTGGTGATTATTATACTGAAAGATTTGAAAAGTATAAATTGAAGATCATGAGCCACAAACAAAATGCATATTAATCTTTGGATAGAAAGATAGTTGAAAACAGTGTTAAGTGCCAACTTGATTTACAATTACTTACGTAGTTTCTTTTTTCTGTGAAATAAAAGCTCTAATTGCATTTCAGTATCAGAAAGCAATGTCTACATACTTTTAGTTAGTTCAGGTTTTTAACTTTTTGGTTTGGTTTGAGGTTTTTTTGGTTCATTTTTACTATGATGCCATAGAATATAACTGAATGGACATTTTCACTCATTTGGATTGTCATTGACTTAATGAATTACATATTCTGTGATTTATTTCCCTATTCCTGCACTAATTTGATAACAAATTTTGACAGCTTAAATTTTATTTTGCTGCAACTCTTTATATTATTCACCAGTTAAGTTTTCAGTTATAAATTATGCAGTAGGATGAGGTAGATTAAGTGTGACTGTAAGATGACATGTGTGACACATATAATCTTTCTGACTCTCACCCTCATAGGTGTAATTCTCTAATAAATCATTCATTCACAACAGCCAAAGGACATCAGCACAGAATCCTCTATAGCTTTTACCTAGTTCTGCAATGAAGTAGAGCAGTGTACATTTGCAAATACTGTCTGTACTAAAGTAATGATTGTTTCTCCATGCCAGTTTTTGATTTTATGCAGAATATTGCTCTTAAAAAGTATTTTCACTGCAATGCTTTGAAAAGATTTTCAAATGAGCTTAGACCATGCAGTTTTCAAGGTATTTTGTATATGGGTCAAGGATCATCAAGTCCGATTCACTTCTTCTTGCAGGACCACCTAAAACTAAACCATACAACTGAGAGCATCATCCAGATGCGCCTTGAACTTTGACAAGTGCTGTGCTGTGACCACTTCCCTGGGAAGCCTTTTCCAGTGACTGACCATCCTCTTAGCGAAGAAGCTTCTTCTTATATCCAATCAGAACTCACCCTAACTCGGCTTCATGCAATTTCTTTGTATCCGGTTGCTGGTGTCCAGAGAGAGGAGATGAGCATCTCCCCAGCCAATGTCCCCTCAAGCAAGTTGAAGACTGTGATGAGGTTGCCCTTCACCAGCCTTCTTTTCTCTAAGGTGAACAAGCCAAGTGACCTCAGTTGCTCCTCCCAAGTGTTTCCCTTGAGACCTTTCACCATCTTGGTCTCCCTCCTGTGGACACACTCAAACAGTCTGGTGTTCCTGTTATATTGAGGTGCCCATAACTGCACACAGGACTTGAGGCAGGGACACACCGGAGCAGTGTGGAGCAGGACAATCCCCTCCCTTGCCTGGCTGGCGATGCCGTACCTGATGCACAGGACATGGTTGGTTCTTCTGGCTGCCACAGCACTGCTGACTCATATTCAACTTTAAATTGACCAGAAAGTTCACATCTCTTTCTGGGGGGCTGTTCTTCAGCCTCTTGTCCCTCAGTTTGCATGTATAACCTGGATTGACACGATATACGGTTGGTTTTTGCCCAGCCCTTCAGTCTATCCACATCTCTCTGTAAGGTCTCTCTACCCACAGCTCTTTCCAATTCACTATTACCAGCAAACTTAAAACTTATAAAAACATTAAAGAGCACTGGCCCTAAAATCATGCCCTGGAGAACCCCACTGATGACTGGATGGTAGCCTGATGCAATCCCATTTACCATAACTCTTCAAGCCTCACCCATCTGCCAATTGTCCACCCAATAGCTCACTAGTTATAGACTTCTACTGAAAAATCTAGCCTCAGATGAAGATACTGAGTATCCAGATACCTGATTATAGCTCTTTTGAAAATGTTAGTAACTCTGAATTTGATAGCATAAAGGAGATATTAAAAATATGACAAAAGAAAAGCAATATCTTGCATTTTCAGTTTAAATACTTAGTTTATCCCATATTTTACTAGGATTTGTTATTAAAAATCTAGATGGTTTCCTTTACTCATATGATGTTGGAAACTGCAGTCCTATATATATAGTGAGAATGACAAAAGTTTTTGTTTATTTCCACTACTTACCTCAGTTAATGTTATGTTTGCTTTCAGTAACAAAGTAAACTTCAGGGGTGTGTTCTCTCTCGAAGTACCAGTTGCAAAGCTCTTTAGAGAATTTCAAGTGTTATCTTTGGAATTTAAAGCATGGAAAATGAACAATCAGTCCCTGAATAAGCCTGTTTTAAAATAGACAAAAACACCACAAAACAAAAACAAACCAAACAAAAAAACCAACATTGCAGACACCTCCGCTCCAGTAGCATAGGTAGTAGAATCATGAAAAAAATATAAAATGCATGTGTTGAGATAAGAATAGTTAAATAATTGAAATAGAGGAAAACAATAACAACAAAATAAATAATAACAATCATAATCATAATAGGGATGAAAAGGAGAGAGAAAGAGAGTAATTAAACACAATCAAAACTCCCCCCAGTTTATATACTGATGTTCTGTGGCATGGAATATCCCTTTTGCAGGTTCAGGTCAGCTTTCCTAGCCATGCTCTCTCCAGGCTTCTTGTGCATCTCCTGACAGGCAGAGCATGGGAAACTGAGAAGTCCTTGACTGAGGGTAAGCACTACTTAGCCACAACTAAAACATCAGTGTGTTAGCAACATTATTCTTACACTAAATCCAAAGCACAGCACTACACCAGCTACTGGGAAGAAAATTTATCCTATCCCAGCCACAAACAGGTCAGTGGAAACAAAACCAAGGAAATCAGACTCTTCTCTGCAGTGTCTAGTGACAGGGATCTCAAATCAAAACACATGAAAATCCACCTGAATACAAGAACACAATTTCTTACTGCGAGGGGTGGTCAAACGCTGGAACAGGCCATCCAGAGAAGCTGCAGATTCTCTATCCTTGGAGGTACTCAGTACCCAACTGGAAAAGGTCCTGGGCAACCTGCCCTAGCTGATTGTGCTTGAGCAACTGGGGAGGCAGGAGGGGCAAGAAGGAGCGTGTGCGTAAGATAACCTGCAGTAGTGCTTTCCAATCTTAACCCTTCTTGCTATGAAGCAGGGGCTCAAGCATAGTCGTAGTATGTCTTTCAACCATATTCCCTCTCACAAAGCACATTTTTTGCATCACAGCAAACCCAGGAGATTACTCTGATGCCAGAAAGGGTCTGTAAATGTGACCGCTATGCTGTCAAATGGTGAGCAGGAAAACAAGAATATTATCCTCGTCCAGAGACTGTCCTTACAGAAAACTAATAAATGTAATTTCTCAAAGTTTACTTTGCAGCCAGTAACAGAACTGGGTTGGGGGAAATAGAGGAATCCTTAGTCTTGTTACGATGTGACACACAAAATTCCCTTTTTCCTTGTTCTTGCAGCTTTTCATTCCCTCTCCTCAGCTAGACTGACTTTTTCTGATTTTGTTGTTGTCCTTCTTCTCTTTCTATTTCTATTAATTTCCCCTGTAATTTAGTACCTGTCTGTCTTCTATAAATACAATTTTCTCACAATGATTGCATCTTTCTTTCTTAATNGGGGGTGATCTTCTAAATGTCTTGTAGGCCATGTAGTATTTCAGCCTTTCTGTGTTGCTGTGCTTTTTATGATACACTGCTGTAAAGAGCTAGGACGCAGTGTAAGTCACCTAGAACTTTCACAGATACTGTGCAGATGAGAGTTTCTGCAGCACAGACAATGAGAAAAGAGGGAAACCTCCATTCTCTTTACATAATTCTTTGAAGCCAGGAGGAGGAATTAAAAAGAAGCCCAACTGTCTTCCTGCAGTCTCTTGTGAATTATTTTGGAGCTGACATGAATGAGAATAATAGAAAGGACAAATAAGTGACTGTCAGTACTGTGTGACTAACTTCAGATGATTGACAGATTTTTTTTTTCTTTTTATTGCTTCTTCCACTTACCTTGTGGTTACTTTTCATATCATCTATCCCATTGTTTCACTCTCCCACAATATAAGATACCTCACATTTATGCAGCCCTGACTTAAATTACTTTAACAAAACCTGTTTGGGATTTTAAAGCTGCTTATATGATCTTGATTTTATTTATATTTTCTTGAAGTTTTCATCATCTGTTGGTGATAACTCATTAATATTGATACTTCTTGAAGCTAAATTTTCTAAAGTATTTGAAGTACATTATGCACATATTTTGGTGAATGCTGTGTAAGGAGAGAGAAAGTTAAAAGCATAAAGCAAATTTGTTCCTGAAAATTCTAGAAATTGGGTTTGATCACTTCATAGATCATTATTTGGTGCATTACTGTGGAATAAATCTCTTTGGTGAGCCATTTATATCAATAAAAAGTAAAATTTACTTGACTGTTGAATATAGAAAGTTTCTTGGTTTAGGGATTTATTTCAGACCAAAGTCATAAAGGCAAGGGAAATCAGAGCAATATACACAGTAACTTAATGGCAGAAATAAACTACATATAACATGTATGGCTATTTAATGATAAATGGAAACATTGAAGGCTCTGCTACTATTTAAAAATATTTTTTTAAAACATATATCAAGACATGGAGGACTTTTTACATACAGTAGTAATCAAGTTAACATTTTTATTATAAAGATAACACTGAAATAGTTCAGAACCCAAAATATTTTCTCCTTAAAATTATTCGTTTAATTTCAAACTTGGAACTTATTTTGTAAACCTGGCCAGGTTTTTTGATGATGAAATACTGAATAATTGTACCCAAAGCAATTGTACCCAATTGTACCCAAATACAAGGGCATCTCAGTGAAACAAATAGCACTTACCACTGTGTTTGCTTGCCTTTTGATATTGTTAAAGAGAAGGAATTAGGAATGGAAGAAATGCAAAATCGCTTTCGTCCAATAGATTTAAGTAATAATATTAACCCTTTGCATTCTCATAGATTATTTTGCTGGTCATCAATCCATATTCATATCTTAGGCAAACTATTTTTGAAAAATTCTTAAAATATTTCTGAGGTTAGGAATCAGCTGAGATGGTAAGTCTATGGAACTTCTGTAAATCACAATATTTGTTCACAAGCTTAAGAAACACTATAGTAGTCTAGTGTGTGATTCCGAGGTCAGCAGCTGCCTGCCAGGAGCAGCATTCCTTTTTCTGCCCTGTGAAGAAAATTCTGAAGGCTGCAGAACACAGACAGCTGCATAAGACGAAACAGCATGGGGTTCTTTAAACGCTGAGGATGTAAAGAAAACATAGTCTTACCAAGAGTCAAATCTGTGAAGTATAGGATGAATTATTCTTAATAAATAAACTATAGGATTGCTGTATTTTAATGCTTAGAAATAATTTATCTATTTTTAGAAGATATTGAAAGCATGTATTATTTTAAGTCTACTACTATTACATTAATACCTTCATTTTCTTTAACATTCAAGATATGAAAAGAGAGGAGGTACTTCTGTAGTATAATTTTTAAGAGAATTCTGGCAACTTCTGAAGTAGGTCTTTGAATTTCTGAACCAAATACCCAGGATACAGATGGCAATAATTTACCTTGTTCTTTACTTATACAAGTTAAAAGTTTAAATATATTTTCATTTTCCCACTCTTCTAGATATTTATTCTTTAGAGCAATGCCATATATGACGCTGATTTTTCATGTTGTTTTCTTTATTCCCCCCATCACCAATAGACTGTTTGGTTTCCTCTATCTATTCATGCTGTTAAAAAGTGAGCTCTCAAAATATTTGTATTTTATCACTTGCTTTTACTGACATAGTTTTGAAATCTCATCACTCTTAACTCATAAGATTTCCCAAAAAAAAAGGTTTACAGACACTCAGGGAAGATACTCAGCAATAACAAATGATGTGCATATATAAAAGAAGGAGAAGCATATGAATGAAATACTAAAGTAGACTTCACTGATAAATAAGTTAAATAAATAGTTGCAAATAAGCTGTCTGCTGACAGACATTTTAGTGCATTTAAGAAATTTAATGTTTTCTATCCCAGTATTTTTCAGCTCCAGTAAAATAATTTGAATTTGGACTTTAGATAAAATGATTCTAATTCTCCAGGTTATGCTTAATTTAGTGGAGAAATAAATCTTTACAAAACCAAGATAGTGCCAAATTCCACAGCAAATTATGTCTGAACAGCTTGTATTCAATTCCCAGTATAGTTGCTTCTTTCACTGCTCCTTTCCACTGTCTCACTCTCCATCAACTTGTATTAAATAGGGAGCTGTGGACAGCTGGCATTTAAATGTCAGATACAAACTGCAAAGATTCCTCCTGGACCACACAGTCTTTTATAGTGATGTTTTCTAGTTTAGTCTGGTAAAAACCTATCACATCATGGGCAAGCCACTCACCTGTTCTCTAATTGTGTGCCTATTATTGAAGCAAATACTTTTTTCAGTTGATTTCAGTGAGAACCTTGGCTGCATAGGAAAACAAGCTATAAAGCTTTGCCACTTTATTTCTGACCCATACCCTTACCCATTTTCATATTCTGCCTCATACTTTTCAGATTTCATTATTGTTTTATGGAAACCTTGTTATTAGTCATTCCTGTAGACAAACTATCTTTCCTACTCCATAAAACATTTTCAAATATCATCTGAGATTATACATGCATTTCTCTCTAAATCATTACAGGCAAGAAATTCAATGTCAAAATCTTTACTGAGAGAGTCATTATTTGTTTTCTATATCTGCAATTAATTCTTTGCCGCTTCCAGTGCCAATAAGTTTCAAGAGTGTGTGTAAAAGCCAGTATAATTAAACAAGATCTAAATCTAAAAAATATTTTTACTTATTATTATCTTTCTCTGAAAATCAGTTGCTTTCTTCTGTTTTGTGTTTTGGCTTCTGTTTTCAAAATTTCTGAGATAAGGGGAAAAAAAGAGATGCATAATGAACGGAATTAAGCATTCTTAAAAAAATATGAACCAGAAGTCACCCCCCAAATCCTCTAATTACATTTTTTGAGTAAGTTTCACACAACCTCTAAGATTATGAGCTAAAATTCTATGTCAAGTTTCCCGAAGCAGTCACTCAGAAGGTGAGTCTACTATATTGTGCTAATTGTTTCACATTAGGCATACTGTTAGTGCTATTAATAATTGTGTTGAGCAATTCCTCTTGACAGGTTGCACCCAAGGCAGAGAAATGCCAGTGGAAGCTAAGAGATCAAGAGAAAATGTTTTTTCATTAGAAAATCACTGAAACAGTCTTCATCTCTTAGTGGCAGAATGAAGCAACTGTGATACAACTCTGAAAACGTGTATATTGTAAATATCCATCATTTTAATGTATACATAGTATAATTAAAACATCTTTAGTAATAATAATAATAATAAATAATAATAATATTTTGAAGTCTGAGACTAGTTCATTACAAAAGTTCAGGTTCATAATACTTGTAATATACTCTTTGTAGGTCCAAAACTGAAGGAAAAAATACTTAATAGACAGTAATATGAAAAAATTAATAAAAGAAATAAAACTTTAAGAGTGGGATTAAATCTTAGATACAGACACATACATTTAGTTGTCAACAACCTCTTTATATGCAGATAAGCTATCTCAAAACTCCTCTTGCAGTGGATGAAGATACAGAAGTAGATTCAGTTGATCAAAGGAGATGCCCCCTGCCACCCGTTAGCAATTTGCATCATTTGCATGGGGCTGTAAACTATTACACTGGACTTCAGAGAGACTGTCAATCTTCTGGACTGATAATTCACTTCCAGGTAAGACACTCCAGGATGTTTCAAATATTATGAGAGGACTGCATGTGAACAACTTAGTCATATCTTTAATTAAAACAGAGCAAATCATGGAATCATGAAGTGGGTAAGGTTGGAAGGTACCACAGTACGTCATCTGGTCCAATCTCCCTGCTCATCCTAGAGCACATGGCACGGGCTTGTGTCCAGATGGGTCTTGAATATCTCCAGTGAGGGAGACTCCACAGCCTCTCTGGACAATCTGTTCCAGTGCTCAGTAAGGTTCATCCTCATGTTCAGGCAGAACTTCCTGTGCAAGTTTCTGCCCGTTGCCTCTTGTCTTACTGCTCAGCACCACCAAGAAGACCCTGGATTCATCCTCTTGGTGCCCTCCCTTCAGATACTGACAGACACTGCTGAGGTCCCCTTGAAGCTGAACAGGCCCAGTTCCCTCAGCCTGTCCTCAAGATAAGACCATTGTAAGAGAGATGCTCCAGTTCCTTAATCATCTTTGTTGCCCTCCACTGGACCCACTCCAGGAGCTCCATGTCTCTCTTGTACTGAGGAGCCCAGAACTGGACACTCCAGATATGGCCTCTCTAGGGCTGAGTAGAGAGACGGGATGACCTCCCTTGACCTGGTGGCAATGCTCTTCCTAGTGCATCCCAGGACACCATTGTCCTTCCTGGCCATAGGGTCTCACTGCTGGCTCATGGACAACTTTTTACCCGCAAGGACCCCCAGGTCCTTCTCCGCAGAGTTGCTTTCCAGCAGGTCAGCCCCTAGTCTGCTATGGTGCATGGGGTTATTCTTCCCCAGGTACAGGACCCTGCATTTGCCTTTGTTGTATTTCGGTTCTTCTCTGCCCATCTCTCCAACCTGTCCAGATCCTTCTGAAGGGCTGCACAGCACTCAGGTATTGGACACTCCTCCTGGCTTTGTGTCATCAGCAAACTTGCTGAGAAGGCCTCTTTTTCATCCAAGTCATTGATGGATAAGTTAAACAATAGTGGACACCACTAGTGACAATGATTATGACCTCCTGGGACCTGCCATTCAGCCAGTTCTCAATCCACCTCACTGTCCACTCATCTAGTCCACTAGGCATATGGGATGCCTATGCTTTTGTAGAGTGGAAATTGGATGTCAGGTGGGGCATTAGGTGGTGTCTACATTGTATCACACTGTAAGGTGTCAAGTTACTATTATGACTGGTAAAGATATAGGACAACTCAGGTATGTAAGTATAGGAGTACAGTTCCATTTAATTTTCTATACCTACTTGCGTGTCCTTCAGCTGCTGATTCAGAAGGGCTTGGGTCTCTGTGAATGCTGTCAATACTGAAAGCCTCATGCAAATTTCTCAGATAACCTCGAGAGTTTCAAATCACACTACAAACTTGTCTGGCAAATGAATTGATCTCATAGTCAGTAAAGTCAATGGAGAACCACACATTTGTTTTAAAATAGTTGTTTATTTTAGGATGAGATGAGTCAATAGAGTGTATTGATTAGCTCATCTCTGTGGGAGTTGACACTGCTAACTCACTTGTAGTGACACTGTATACATCAAGAGTCTATACAGTTATCTATACATAGGTTCTTGATGTGTCCTAGGATATACTTTTTCTGTACAGCTGTTGCTTCCAGAAGGTAAGAGTCCATCATAGATCCTGTGTCATATCTTTCACACCTGTGCTGGTGCTCTAGATGTCTGGGGTTATTTGAACTGTCATTAGATGCTTATGTGTGGATGAGCGAAACAAGTTCTTTAGCCCGCGAAAGCTAACTCCCATGCAATCTGTCTGCTATTTTTGGTCTCAAGATATTTTTTTGTGAAAAGTTATTTTTTTTTTACATTTGATAAGCTCTCCTTTCTTTCTTTTTGAATCTTTTAAAATGCTTTCACTTAATTGTCCTCTGTTGGGAGGTTCTGCTTAACTGAAAGGGAACAGCAAGAGCAGGATTGCTGCATGAAATGAGCCAGAGCCAAATTTTGCCACAACACAGGCAAGAACAATGATCTTACCAACAGAGGTGTAGTCCCTGAGCTTAAAAGAAGCTCCAGGGCTCCTGGGCAGAAGGTATTTTCAGGCAAGGCTTGTCCGGGCATATAAAGCCTATATGGGTGAAATAAAGCCTATGTAGGTGGACATAACATTCAGAAGTTCCTGACATCAGCAATGAATAAGCATTGCCCTACCTACTCTATCCAGAGTACACAAAATTTATAAAAAATTAGATGTTTTAAAGATGAGAATTTAAAAGAATAGTGTAAATGGAACAAATTATTATCTTTGGAAAAATCAGATCTCAGAGTTTGAAATAATGGCCCATAATCTACTTTATCATTTCCTCATAACATTTTGTGACTTGCTAGCAATTACAGTCACCGTGTCATCTGTCAATTGAATTGCTGTGTAACTTACTCTTCTGTACTGGCAGAAAGACCTGTCAGAGTATCCCATATCACCAAAAACGGCACTACATGTATGTCTTTAAGCAACTACTTCTTTAATTGAATACATAACCATCTAGTACAACTGCAACTTAGGTAAGCCTCATGTTGACATCCATTATTTCAGACTTCTAAATTGAAAATTATGTTAATATGGAGCTAAAGTCAATCCCCAAAATCTTATTAATCCTCGCTGATAACAGCTACATTCATTTTTATTTCCTATAATCTCATTGCACTTTCTATGAAGGTTTCTTATTTTCTTATGAATTGTGCTGTGCTTCATCTTCTCTTAGAAGAAACAAGATCATGGAGTGGTATAGTAGCAGCAATACACCATGAGAAACTAAATTCATTGCCGAAAAATTCTTTAACTAGAGATGTAATGGTCATTTTATGTATTTTTTCTGAGACAAAAAGAGAGAGAAAAGCACGTAAGGGAGAGCATGTTTATGAGAGTTGGGTCAATCAAAATCTGTTCTCTACGGGTGTAATCGAGCAGTGGAAGATTCCTTGCAGCCTCCATTCTTGAAAGTTGTGAAAACCAAGGGGCACAAAACTCTGAGAAACCTGCTCTGATCTGCTCTGATCTGAGAGCTGACTACTCAAGTTTTTCCTGGGAATCTGATACCTACCCACTTTTAAAGGTTTCAGCTTGATTTTTTTGCTGTTCTTGTTTTGTTTGGGTGTTTTCAAAAAATTATTTGTCGTAGCAGTCAGCCCTTAATTTATAGAAGTTTTATGTTTTCTAAATGTAATTTTTTGTTTCATTTACATGTATAAAGCAATATTAAGCCTCTATTAGTTTTACCTTTTGTATTATGGAAAAACTGGGAATTATCAATTCATCTGTGCACTTCAGCTACTTTGCACATTTCATATGCCATAATAAAAGCTTTCCACAGCAGTGACCTTTAGTTTACATTCTTCCAGGTATAAAAATAAAAACATTTGAAATAATATTTAATATGAAAAAATGTGGTATTCAATTAAGTTTCTTGAGAGTGATATACAGTCTGTGACACATTTAAGTCAGAGTACAGAAGTGAAATATCTGGTTGTGGTTCTGAAGTATATTTCTGAACTATTTTATTACTTCTAAGAACACAACAAGTGTTGTCTCAAGTTCAATTATAAGAATATGTTGTAGAGAAATTTACATAATTTAAAGGAATACATGAATGAAGGTGTGACCATGCTTCTAACAGTTATCTAAGAAATGAAATTTGGATTAAAAATATAGAAACAGTTATCTAAGAAATGAAATTTGGATTAAAATATAAAAATATGTGTGCCCTTTATAACCAAATATTGTAACTTAAAAAAATGCCGACAGCCCTTCTTGTCAAAGATATGGAAGAGATAGGAACAAAATTACCGAAAATATAAAAACTACATTAACCCTTTAACTATAATAGTGTTCTTTAATCCATTTGCTTTTTGCTTTCAAAGAGAAGTAACTATAAGTGTACTGCATCTGGCTGGGATAGAATTAACTTTGCTTCATGGCAGCCTGTATAGATTTTATTTCAGCCTCTGGTTTTGGATTTGTGTCTATAAAAATGTTGATAACACACTGATGTTGTGGCTATTGTAGAATTATTCTTGCTCAGTATCAAGGTTTTATCTTTTTCTCAGGGAGGAGACTGGGAATGGGCAAGTTAGGAGCGGGTAGAGATGGGACAGCAACCAAGTNAGAAATTGTTTCCTCTTATTCTTTCCCAGAAAACTTAGAAAGGAAAGTGCTGTTTCAAATTTCGGCACATACTTATATTTCATAATTGATGAAGCCTGGGGCAAAATATAGACTGATGAGTTTTACACTAAATCTGACCTTTGAGACACTCCTAACCCGTANTGATGTCATGCTCAGCAATAAAACCTAAAGCAGAGGAGGAGGAGGCAGGGGAAGGTGCTGTCTCCCAAGCGGGCCATTGCTCAGTGACTGGCTGGGCACCAATCTTCTTGTGTGGTTGATGATGAATTGCCTGTCTGTCATTTCCTTCTTTTTTTTATTTCTTTACTTTCCTTCATCCATTAACGGTCTTTGCAGCAACTCAAAAGTTTTCTCACATGTCCTGCAGGATGTAGTGAGCAAGCAGCTGTGTGGCTGCTAGACTGTTGGCTTGTGTCAACCCATCACAATGAGGATAAATTTTTATTTGACAATCAATAATTATTCATGGTTTTACTAATTATTTTCCATTCTGAAAAAAATCTATCAACATGCATATATGTTGAGATATATCCATTTGTGTATGTATATATATATATATATATATATATANACAGAGCCAAGGCTTTTTCTGTTTTTCATACTGACATGCTGGCGAGAAAGTTGGGCATGTGTGGGAGATTGGAAAGAGACACAGCCAGGATGGGTGACCCAAACTGATCCAAGGGATATTCCAGATCATATGAC